>JAUCBJ010000472.1:0-99038 GCA_032718475.1 Nemertoderma westbladi | reverse complement strand
ACACCTACCCAATCACTACTCGTTTATTCCAGTTGTTATTGTAGTTGGTACACCTACCCATTCACTACTCGTCCATTCCAGTTGTTATTGTAGTTGGTACACCTACCCATTCACTACTCGTTTATTCCAGTTGTTATTGTAGTTGGTACATCTACCCATTCACTACTCGTTTATTCCAGTTGTTATTGTAGTTGGTACACCTACCCATTCACTACTCGTTTATTCCAGTTGTTATTGTAGTTGGTACACCTACCCATTCACTACTCGTTTATTCCAGTTGTTATTGTAGTTGGTACACCTACCCATTCACTACTCGTTCATTCCAGTTGTTATTGTAGTTGGTACACCTACCCATTCACTACTCGTTTATTCCAGTTGTTATTGTAGTTGGTACACCTACCCATTCACTACTCGTTTATTCCAGTTGTTATTGTAGTTGGTACACCTACCCATTCACTACTCGTTTATTCCAGTTGTTATTGTAGTTGGTACACCTACCCATTCACTACTCGTTTATTCCAGTTGTTATTGTAGTTGGTACACCTACCCATTCACTACTCGTTTATTCCAGTTGTTATTGTAGTTGGTACACCTACCCATTCACTACTCGTTTATTCCAGTTGTTATTGTAGTTGGTACACCTACCCATTCACTACTCGTTTATTCCAGTTGTTATTGTAGTTGGTACACCTACCCATTCACTACTCGTTTATTCCAGTTGTTATTGTAGTTGGTACACCTACCCATTCACTACTCGTTTATTCCAGTTGTTATTGTAGTTGGTACACCTACCCATTCACTACTCGTTTATTCCAGTTGTTATTGTAGTTGGTACACCTACCCATTCACTACTCGTTTATTCCAGTTGTTATTGTAGTTGGTACACCTACCCATTCACTACTCGTTTATTCCAGTTGTTATTGTAGTTGGTACACCTACCCATTCACTACTCGTTTATTCCAGTTGTTATTGTAGTTGGTACACCTACCCATTCACTACTCGTTTATTCCAGTTGTTATTGTAGTTGGTACACCTACCCATTCACTACTCGTTTATTCCAGTTGTTATTGTAGTTGGTACACCTACCCATTCACTACTCGTTTATTCCAGTTGTTATTGTAGTTGGTACACCTACCCATTCACTACTCGTTTATTCCAGTTGTTATTGTAGTTGGTACACCTACCCATTCACTACTCGTTTATTCCAGTTGTTATTGTAGTTGGTACACCTACCCATTCACTACTCGTTTATTCCAGTTGTTATTGTAGTTGGTACACCTACCCATTCACTACTCGTTTATTCCAGTTGTTATTGTAGTTGGTACACCTACCCATTCACTACTCGTTTATTCCAGTTGTTATTGTAGTTGGTACACCTACCCATTCACTACTCGTTTATTCCAGTTGTTATTGTAGTTGGTACACCTACCCATTCACTACTCGTTTATTCCAGTTGTTATTGTAGTTGGTACACCTACCCATTCACTACTCGTTTATTCCAGTTGTTATTGTAGTTGGTACACCTACCCATTCACTACTCGTTTATTCCAGTTGTTATTGTAGTTGGTACACCTACCCATTCACTACTCGTTTATTCCAGTTGTTATTGTAGTTGGTACACCTACCCATTCACTACTCGTTTATTCCAGTTGTTATTGTAGTTGGTACACCTACCCATTCACTACTCGTTTATTCCAGTTGTTATTGTAGTTGGTACACCTACCCATTCACTACTCGTTTATTCCAGTTGTTATTGTAGTTGGTACACCTACCCATTCACTACTCGTTTATTCCAGTTGTTATTGTAGTTGGTACACCTACCCATTCACTACTCGTTTATTCCAGTTGTTATTGTAGTTGGTACACCTACCCATTCACTACTCGTTTATTCCAGTTGTTATTGTAGTTGGTACACCTACCCATTCACTACTCGTTTATTCCAGTTGTTATTGTAGTTGGTACACCTACCCATTCACTACTCGTTTATTCCAGTTGTTATTGTAGTTGGTACACCTACCCATTCACTACTCGTTTATTCCAGTTGTTATTGTAGTTGGTACACCTACCCATTCACTACTCGTTTATTCCAGTTGTTATTGTAGTTGGTACACCTACCCATTCACTACTCGTTTATTCCAGTTGTTATTGTAGTTGGTACACCTACCCATTCACTACTCGTTTATTCCAGTTGTTATTGTAGTTGGTACACCTACCCATTCACTACTCGTTTATTCCAGTTGTTATTGTAGTTGGTACACCTACCCATTCACTACTCGTTTATTCCAGTTGTTATTGTAGTTGGTACACCTACCCATTCACTACTCGTTTATTCCAGTTGTTATTGTAGTTGGTACACCTACCCATTCACTACTCGTTTATTCCAGTTGTTATTGTAGTTGGTACACCTACCCATTCACTACTCGTTTATTCCAGTTGTTATTGTAGTTGGTACACCTACCCATTCACTACTCGTTTATTCCAGTTGTTATTGTAGTTGGTACACCTACCCATTCACTACTCGTTTATTCCAGTTGTTATTGTAGTTGGTACACCTACCCATTCACTACTCGTTTATTCCAGTTGTTATTGTAGTTGGTACACCTACCCATTCACTACTCGTTTATTCCAGTTGTTATTGTAGTTGGTACACCTACCCATTCACTACTCGTTTATTCCAGTTGTTATTGTAGTTGGTACACCTACCCATTCACTACTCGTTTATTCCAGTTGTTATTGTAGTTGGTACACCTACCCATTCACTACTCGTTTATTCCAGTTGTTATTGTAGTTGGTACACCTACCCATTCACTACTCGTTTATTCCAGTTGTTATTGTAGTTGGTACACCTACCCATTCACTACTCGTTTATTCCAGTTGTTATTGTAGTTGGTACACCTACCCATTCACTACTCGTTTATTCCAGTTGTTATTGTAGTTGGTACACCTACCCATTCACTACTCGTTTATTCCAGTTGTTATTGTAGTTGGTACACCTACCCATTCACTACTCGTTTATTCCAGTTGTTATTGTAGTTGGTACACCTACCCATTCACTACTCGTTTATTCCAGTTGTTATTGTAGTTGGTACACCTACCCATTCACTACTCGTTTATTCCAGTTGTTATTGTAGTTGGTACACCTACCCATTCACTACTCGTTTATTCCAGTTGTTATTGTAGTTGGTACACCTACCCATTCACTACTCGTTTATTCCAGTTGTTATTGTAGTTGGTACACCTACCCATTCACTACTCGTTTATTCCAGTTGTTATTGTAGTTGGTACACCTACCCATTCACTACTCGTTTATTCCAGTTGTTATTGTAGTTGGTACACCTACCCATTCACTACTCGTTTATTCCAGTTGTTATTGTAGTTGGTACACCTACCCATTCACTACTCGTTTATTCCAGTTGTTATTGTAGTTGGTACACCTACCCATTCACTACTCGTTTATTCCAGTTGTTATTGTAGTTGGAACACCTACCCATTCACTACTCGTTTATTCCAGTTGTTATTGTAGTTGGTACACCTACCCATTCACTACTCGTTTATTCCAGTTGTTATTGTAGTTGGTACACCTACCCATTCACTACTCGTTTATTCCAGTTGTTATTGTAGTTGGTACACCTACCCATTCACTACTCGTTTATTCCAGTTGTTATTGTAGTTGGTACACCTACCCATTCACTACTCGTTTATTCCAGTTGTTATTGTAGTTGGTACACCTACCCATTCACTACTCGTTTATTCCAGTTGTTATTGTAGTTCTGTACACCTACCCATTCACTACTCGTTTATTCCAGTTGTTATTGTAGTTGGTACACCTACCCATTCACTACTCGTTTATTCCAGTTGTTATTGTAGTTGGTACACCTACCCATTCACTACTCGTTTATTCCAGTTGTTATTGTAGTTGGTACACCTACCCATTCACTACTCGTTTATTCCAGTTGTTATTGTAGTTGGTACACCTACCCATTCACTACTCGTTTATTCCAGTTGTTATTGTAGTTGGTACACCTACCCATTCACTACTCGTTTATTCCAGTTGTTATTGTAGTTGGTACACCTACCCATTCACTACTCGTTTATTCCAGTTGTTATTGTAGTTGGTACACCTACCCATTCACTACTCGTTTATTCCAGTTGTTATTGTAATTCTGAACACCTACCCATTCACTACTCGTTTATTCCAGTTGTTATTGTAGTTGGTACACCTACCCATTCACTACTCGTTTATTCCAGTTGTTATTGTAGTTGGTACACCTACCCATTCACTACTCGTTTATTCCAGTTGTTATTGTAGTTGGTACACCTACCCATTCACTACTCGTTCATTCCAGTTGTTATTGTAGTTGGTACACCTACCCATTCACTACTCGTTTATTCCAGTTGTTATTGTAGTTGGTACACCTACCCATTCACTACTCGTTTATTCCAGTTGTTATTGTAGTTGGTACACCTACCCATTCACTACTCGTTTATTCCAGTTGTTATTGTAGTTGGTACACCTACCCATTCACTACTCGTTTATTCCAGTTGTTATTGTAATTCTGAACATCTACCCATTCACTACTCGTTTATTCCAGTTGTTATTGTAGTTGGTACACCTACCCATTCACTACTCGTTTATTCCAGTTGTTATTGTAGTTGGTACACCTACCCATTCACTACTCGTTTATTCCAGTTGTTATTGTAGTTGGTACACCTACCCATTCACTACTCGTTCATTCCAGTTGTTATTGTAGTTGGTACACCTACCCATTCACTACTCGTTTATTCCAGTTGTTATTGTAGTTGGTACACCTACCCATTCACTACTCGTTTATTCCAGTTGTTATTGTAGTTGGTACACCTACCCATTCACTACTCGTTTATTCCAGTTGTTATTGTAGTTGGTACACCTACCCATTCACTACTCGTTTATTCCAGTTGTTATTGTAGTTGGTACACCTACCCATTCACTACTCGTTTATTCCAGTTGTTATTGTAGTTGGTACACCTACCCATTCACTACTCGTTTATTCCAGTTGTTATTGTAGTTGGTACACCTACCCATTCACTACTCGTTTATTCCAGTTGTTATTGTAGTTGGTACACCTACCCATTCACTACTCGTTTATTCCAGTTGTTATTGTAGTTGGTACACCTACCCATTCACTACTCGTTTATTCCAGTTGTTATTGTAGTTGGTACACCTACCCATTCACTACTCGTTTATTCCAGTTGTTATTGTAGTTGGTACACCTACCCATTCACTACTCGTTTATTCCAGTTGTTATTGTAGTTGGTACACCTACCCATTCACTACTCGTTTATTCCAGTTGTTATTGTAATTCTGAACATCTACCCATTCACTACTCGTTCATTCCAGTTGTTATTGTAGTTGGTACACCTACCCATTCACTACTCGTTTATTCCAGTTGTTATTGTAGTTGGTACACCTACCCATTCACTACTCGTTTATTCCAGTTGTTATTGTAGTTGGTACACCTACCCATTCACTACTCGTTTATTCCAGTTGTTATTGTAGTTGGTACACCTACCCATTCACTACTCGTTCATTCCAGTTGTTATTGTAGTTGGTACACCTACCCATTCACTACTCGTTTATTCCAGTTGTTATTGTAGTTGGTACACCTACCCATTCACTACTCGTTCATTCCAGTTGTTATTGTAGTTGGTACACCTACCCATTCACTACTCGTTTATTCCAGTTGTTATTGTAGTTGGTACACCTACCCATTCACTACTCGTTCATTCCAGTTGTTATTGTAGTTGGTACACCTACCCATTCACTACTCGTTCATTCCAGTTGTTATTGTAGTTGGTACACCTACCCATTCACTACTCGTTTATTCCAGTTGTTATTGTAGTTGGTACACCTACCCATTCACTACTCGTTTATTCCAGTTGTTATTGTAGTTGGTACACCTACCCATTCACTACTCGTTTATTCCAGTTGTTATTGTAGTTGGTACACCTACCCATTCACTACTCGTTCATTCCAGTTGTTATTGTAGTTGGTACACCTACCCATTCACTACTCGTTTATTCCAGTTGTTATTGTAATTCTGAACATCTACCCATTCACTACTCGTTCATTCCAGTTGTTATTGTAGTTGGTACACCTACCCATTCACTACTCGTTTATTCCAGTTGTTATTGTAGTTGGTACACCTACCCATTCACTACTCGTTCATTCCAGTTGTTATTGTAGTTGGTACACCTACCCATTCACTACTCGTTCATTCCAGTTGTTATTGTAGTTGGTACACCTACCCATTCACTACTCGTTTATTCCAGTTGTTATTGTAGTTGGTACACCTACCCATTCACTACTCGTTTATTCCAGTTGTTATTGTAATTCTGAACATCTACCCATTCACTACTCGTTCATTCCAGTTGTTATTGTAGTTGGTACACCTACCCATTCACTACTCGTTTATTCCAGTTGTTATTGTAGTTGGTACACCTACCCATTCACTACTCGTTCATTCCAGTTGTTATTGTAGTTGGTACACCTACCCATTCACTACTCGTTCATTCCAGTTGTTATTGTAGTTGGTACACCTACCCATTCACTACTCGTTTATTCCAGTTGTTATTGTAGTTGGTACACCTACCCATTCACTACTCGTTCATTCCAGTTGTTATTGTAATTCTGAACATCTACCCATTCACTACTCGTTCATTCCAGTTGTTATTGTAGTTGGTACACCTACCCATTCACTACTCGTTTATTCCAGTTGTTATTGTAGTTGGTACACCTACCCATTCACTACTCGTTTATTCCAGTTGTTATTGTAATTCTGAACATCTACCCATTCACTACTCGTCCATTCCAGTTGTTATTGTAATTCTGAACATCTACCCATTCACTACTCGTTTATTCCAGTTGTTATTGTAGTTGGTACACCTACCCATTCACTACTCGTTTATTCCAGTTGTTATTGTAGTTGGTACACCTACCCATTCACTACTCGTTTATTCCAGTTGTTATTGTAGTTGGTACACCTACCCATTCACTACTCGTTCATTCCAGTTGTTATTGTAATTCTGAACATCTACCCATTCACTACTCGTTTATTCCAGTTGTTATTGTAGTTGGTACACCTACCCATTCACTACTCGTTTATTCCAGTTGTTATTGTAGTTGGTACACCTACCCATTCACTACTCGTTTATTCCAGTTGTTATTGTAGTTGGTACACCTACCCATTCACTACTCGTTCATTCCAGTTGTTATTGTAATTCTGAACATCTACCCATTCACTACTCGTTTATTCCAGTTGTTATTGTAGTTGGTACACCTACCCATTCACTACTCGTTTATTCCAGTTGTTATTGTAGTTGGTACACCTACCCATTCACTACTCGTTTATTCCAGTTGTTATTGTAGTTGGTACACCTACCCATTCACTACTCGTTTATTCCAGTTGTTATTGTAGTTGGTACACCTACCCATTCACTACTCGTTTATTCCAGTTGTTATTGTAGTTGGTACACCTACCCATTCACTACTCGTTCATTCCAGTTGTTATTGTAATTCTGAACATCTACCCATTCACTACTCGTCCATTCCAGTTGTTATTGTAATTCTGAACATCTACCCATTCACTACTCGTTTATTCCAGTTGTTATTGTAGTTGGTACACCTACCCATTCACTACTCGTTCATTCCAGTTGTTATTGTAGTTGGTACACCTACCCATTCACTACTCGTTTATTCCAGTTGTTATTGTAGTTGGTACACCTACCCATTCACTACTCGTTTATTCCAGTTGTTATTGTAGTTGGTACACCTACCCATTCACTACTCGTTCATTCCAGTTGTTATTGTAATTCTGAACATCTACCCATTCACTACTCGTTCATTCCAGTTGTTATTGTAGTTGGTACACCTACCCATTCACTACTCGTTTATTCCAGTTGTTATTGTAGTTGGTACACCTACCCATTCACTACTCGTTTATTCCAGTTGTTATTGTAGTTGGTACACCTACCCATTCACTACTCGTTTATTCCAGTTGTTATTGTAGTTGGTACACCTACCCATTCACTACTCGTTTATTCCAGTTGTTATTGTAGTTGGTACACCTACCCATTCACTACTCGTTTATTCCAGTTGTTATTGTAGTTGGTACACCTACCCATTCACTACTCGTTCATTCCAGTTGTTATTGTAGTTGGTACACCTACCCATTCACTACTCGTTTATTCCAGTTGTTATTGTAGTTGGTACACCTACCCATTCACTACTCGTTCATTCCAGTTGTTATTGTAATTCTGAACATCTACCCATTCACTACTCGTTTATTCCAGTTGTTATTGTAGTTGGTACACCTACCCATTCACTACTCGTTTATTCCAGTTGTTATTGTAGTTGGTACACCTACCCATTCACTACTCGTTCATTCCAGTTGTTATTGTAGTTGGTACACCTACCCATTCACTACTCGTTTATTCCAGTTGTTATTGTAGTTGGTACACCTACCCATTCACTACTCGTTCATTCCAGTTGTTATTGTAATTCTGAACATCTACCCATTCACTACTCGTTCATTCCAGTTGTTATTGTAATTCTGAACATCTACCCATTCACTACTCGTTCATTCCAGTTGTTATTGTAGTTGGTACACCTACCCATTCACTACTCGTTTATTCCAGTTGTTATTGTAGTTGGTACACCTACCCATTCACTACTCGTTCATTCCAGTTGTTATTGTAGTTGGTACACCTACCCATTCACTACTCGTTCATTCCAGTTGTTATTGTAGTTGGTACACCTACCCATTCACTACTCGTTCATTCCAGTTGTTATTGTAGTTGGTACACCTACCCATTCACTACTCGTTTATTCCAGTTGTTATTGTAGTTGGTACACCTACCCATTCACTACTCGTTTATTCCAGTTGTTATTGTAGTTGGTACACCTACCCATTCACTACTCGTTCATTCCAGTTGTTATTGTAGTTGGTACACCTACCCATTCACTACTCGTTTATTCCAGTTGTTATTGTAGTTGGTACACCTACCCATTCACTACTCGTTTATTCCAGTTGTTATTGTAATTCTGAACATCTACCCATTCACTACTCGTTCATTCCAGTTGTTATTGTAGTTGGTACACCTACCCATTCACTACTCGTTTATTCCAGTTGTTATTGTAGTTGGTACACCTACCCATTCACTACTCGTTCATTCCAGTTGTTATTGTAATTCTGAACATCTACCCATTCACTACTCGTTCATTCCAGTTGTTATTGTAATTCTGAACATCTACCCATTCACTACTCGTTTATTCCAGTTGTTATTGTAGTTGGTACACCTACCCATTCACTACTCGTTTATTCCAGTTGTTATTGTAGTTGGTACACCTACCCATTCACTACTCGTTTATTCCAGTTGTTATTGTAGTTGGTACACCTACCCATTCACTACTCGTTCATTCCAGTTGTTATTGTAATTCTGAACATCTACCCATTCACTACTCGTTTATTCCAGTTGTTATTGTAGTTGGTACACCTACCCATTCACTACTCGTTTATTCCAGTTGTTATTGTAGTTGGTACACCTACCCATTCACTACTCGTTTATTCCAGTTGTTATTGTAGTTGGTACACCTACCCATTCACTACTCGTTCATTCCAGTTGTTATTGTAATTCTGAACATCTACCCATTCACTACTCGTTTATTCCAGTTGTTATTGTAGTTGGTACACCTACCCATTCACTACTCGTTTATTCCAGTTGTTATTGTAGTTGGTACACCTACCCATTCACTACTCGTTTATTCCAGTTGTTATTGTAGTTGGTACACCTACCCATTCACTACTCGTTTATTCCAGTTGTTATTGTAGTTGGTACACCTACCCATTCACTACTCGTTTATTCCAGTTGTTATTGTAGTTGGTACACCTACCCATTCACTACTCGTTCATTCCAGTTGTTATTGTAATTCTGAACATCTACCCATTCACTACTCGTCCATTCCAGTTGTTATTGTAATTCTGAACATCTACCCATTCACTACTCGTTTATTCCAGTTGTTATTGTAGTTGGTACACCTACCCATTCACTACTCGTTCATTCCAGTTGTTATTGTAGTTGGTACACCTACCCATTCACTACTCGTTTATTCCAGTTGTTATTGTAGTTGGTACACCTACCCATTCACTACTCGTTTATTCCAGTTGTTATTGTAGTTGGTACACCTACCCATTCACTACTCGTTCATTCCAGTTGTTATTGTAATTCTGAACATCTACCCATTCACTACTCGTTCATTCCAGTTGTTATTGTAGTTGGTACACCTACCCATTCACTACTCGTTCATTCCAGTTGTTATTGTAGTTGGTACACCTACCCATTCACTACTCGTTTATTCCAGTTGTTATTGTAGTTGGTACACCTACCCATTCACTACTCGTTCATTCCAGTTGTTATTGTAATTCTGAACATCTACCCATTCACTACTCGTTCATTCCAGTTGTTATTGTAGTTGGTACACCTACCCATTCACTACTCGTCCATTCCAGTTGTTATTGTAATTCTGAACATCTACCCATTCACTACTCGTTCATTCCAGTTGTTATTGTAGTTGGTACACCTACCCATTCACTACTCGTTTATTCCAGTTGTTATTGTAGTTGGTACACCTACCCATTCACTACTCGTTTATTCCAGTTGTTATTGTAGTTGGTACACCTACCCATTCACTACTCGTTTATTCCAGTTGTTATTGTAGTTGGTACACCTACCCATTCACTACTCGTTTATTCCAGTTGTTATTGTAGTTGGTACACCTACCCATTCACTACTCGTTTATTCCAGTTGTTATTGTAGTTGGTACACCTACCCATTCACTACTCGTTTATTCCAGTTGTTATTGTAGTTGGTACACCTACCCATTCACTACTCGTTCATTCCAGTTGTTATTGTAATTCTGAACATCTACCCATTCACTACTCGTTCATTCCAGTTGTTATTGTAGTTGGTACACCTACCCATTCACTACTCGTTTATTCCAGTTGTTATTGTAGTTGGTACACCTACCCATTCACTACTCGTCCATTCCAGTTGTTATTGTAATTCTGAACATCTACCCATTCACTACTCGTTCATTCCAGTTGTTATTGTAGTTGGTACACCTACCCATTCACTACTCGTTTATTCCAGTTGTTATTGTAGTTGGTACACCTACCCATTCACTACTCGTCCATTCCAGTTGTTATTGTAATTCTGAACATCTACCCATTCACTACTCGTTCATTCCAGTTGTTATTGTAGTTGGTACACCTACCCATTCACTACTCGTTCATTCCAGTTGTTATTGTAATTCTGAACATCTACCCATTCACTACTCGTTCATTCCAGTTGTTATTGTAGTTGGTACACCTACCCATTCACTACTCGTTTATTCCAGTTGTTATTGTAGTTGGTACACCTACCCATTCACTACTCGTTTATTCCAGTTGTTATTGTAGTTGGTACACCTACCCATTCACTACTCGTTTATTCCAGTTGTTATTGTAGTTGGTACACCTACCCATTCACTACTCGTTTATTCCAGTTGTTATTGTAGTTGGTACACCTACCCATTCACTACTCGTCCATTCCAGTTGTTATTGTAATTCTGAACATCTACCCATTCACTACTCGTTCATTCCAGTTGTTATTGTAGTTGGTACACCTACCCATTCACTACTCGTTTATTCCAGTTGTTATTGTAGTTGGTACACCTACCCATTCACTACTCGTTTATTCCAGTTGTTATTGTAGTTGGTACACCTACCCATTCACTACTCGTTTATTCCAGTTGTTATTGTAGTTGGTACACCTACCCATTCACTACTCGTTCATTCCAGTTGTTATTGTAATTCTGAACATCTACCCATTCACTACTCGTCCATTCCAGTTGTTATTGTAGTTGGTACACCTACCCATTCACTACTCGTTCATTCCAGTTGTTATTGTAGTTGGTACACCTACCCATTCACTACTCGTTTATTCCAGTTGTTATTGTAGTTGGTACACCTACCCATTCACTACTCGTTCATTCCAGTTGTTATTGTAATTCTGAACATCTACCCATTCACTACTCGTTCATTCCAGTTGTTATTGTAGTTGGTACACCTACCCATTCACTACTCGTCCATTCCAGTTGTTATTGTAATTCTGAACATCTACCCATTCACTACTCGTTCATTCCAGTTGTTATTGTAGTTGGTACACCTACCCATTCACTACTCGTTTATTCCAGTTGTTATTGTAGTTGGTACACCTACCCATTCACTACTCGTTTATTCCAGTTGTTATTGTAGTTGGTACACCTACCCATTCACTACTCGTTCATTCCAGTTGTTATTGTAATTCTGAACATCTACCCATTCACTACTCGTTTATTCCAGTTGTTATTGTAGTTGGTACACCTACCCATTCACTACTCGTTCATTCCAGTTGTTATTGTAATTCTGAACATCTACCCATTCACTACTCGTTTATTCCAGTTGTTATTGTAGTTGGTACACCTACCCATTCACTACTCGTTCATTCCAGTTGTTATTGTAGTTGGTACACCTACCCATTCACTACTCGTTCATTCCAGTTGTTATTGTAGTTGGTACACCTACCCATTCACTACTCGTTCATTCCAGTTGTTATTGTAGTTGGTACACCTACCCATTCACTACTCGTTTATTCCAGTTGTTATTGTAGTTGGAACACCTACCCATTCACTACTCGTTCATTCCAGTTGTTATTGTAATTCTGAACATCTACCCATTCACTACTCGTTTATTCCAGTTGTTATTGTAGTTGGTACACCTACCCATTCACTACTCGTTTATTCCAGTTGTTATTGTAGTTGGTACACCTACCCATTCACTACTCGTTTATTCCAGTTGTTATTGTAGTTGGTACACCTACCCATTCACTACTCGTTCATTCCAGTTGTTATTGTAATTCTGAACATCTACCCATTCACTACTCGTTTATTCCAGTTGTTATTGTAGTTGGAACACCTACCCATTCACTACTCGTTTATTCCAGTTGTTATTGTAGTTGGAACACCTACCCATTCACTACTCGTTTATTCCAGTTGTTATTGTAGTTGGAACACCTACCCATTCACTACTCGTTTATTCCAGTTGTTATTGTAGTTGGTACACCTACCCATTCACTACTCGTTTATTCCAGTTGTTATTGTAGTTGGTACACCTACCCATTCACTACTCGTTCATTCCAGTTGTTATTGTAATTCTGAACATCTACCCATTCACTACTCGTTTATTCCAGTTGTTATTGTAGTTGGTACACCTACCCATTCACTACTCGTTTATTCCAGTTGTTATTGTAGTTGGTACACCTACCCATTCACTACTCGTTTATTCCAGTTGTTATTGTAATTCTGTACACCTACCCATTCACTACTCGTTTATTCCAGTTGTTATTGTAGTTGGAACACCTACCCATTCACTACTCGTTTATTCCAGTTGTTATTGTAGTTGGAACACCTACCCATTCACTACTCGTTTATTCCAGTTGTTATTGTAGTTGGAACACCTACCCATTCACTACTCGTTTATTCCAGTTGTTATTGTAGTTGGTACACCTACCCATTCACTACTCGTTCATTCCAGTTGTTATTGTAATTCTGAACATCTACCCATTCACTACTCGTTTATTCCAGTTGTTATTGTAGTTGGAACACCTACCCATTCACTACTCGTTTATTCCAGTTGTTATTGTAGTTGGAACACCTACCCATTCACTACTCGTTTATTCCAGTTGTTATTGTAGTTGGAACACCTACCCATTCACTACTCGTTTATTCCAGTTGTTATTGTAGTTGGTACACCTACCCATTCACTACTCGTTTATTCCAGTTGTTATTGTAGTTGGTACACCTACCCATTCACTACTCGTTCATTCCAGTTGTTATTGTAATTCTGAACATCTACCCATTCACTACTCGTTTATTCCAGTTGTTATTGTAGTTGGTACACCTACCCATTCACTACTCGTTTATTCCAGTTGTTATTGTAGTTGGTACACCTACCCATTCACTACTCGTTTATTCCAGTTGTTATTGTAGTTGGTACACCTACCCATTCACTACTCGTTCATTCCAGTTGTTATTGTAATTCTGAACATCTACCCATTCACTACTCGTTTATTCCAGTTGTTATTGTAGTTGGTACACCTACCCATTCACTACTCGTTTATTCCAGTTGTTATTGTAGTTGGTACACCTACCCATTCACTACTCGTTTATTCCAGTTGTTATTGTAGTTGGTACACCTACCCATTCACTACTCGTTTATTCCAGTTGTTATTGTAGTTGGTACACCTACCCATTCACTACTCGTTTATTCCAGTTGTTATTGTAGTTGGTACACCTACCCATTCACTACTCGTTCATTCCAGTTGTTATTGTAATTCTGAACATCTACCCATTCACTACTCGTTTATTCCAGTTGTTATTGTAGTTGGTACACCTACCCATTCACTACTCGTTCATTCCAGTTGTTATTGTAGTTGGTACACCTACCCATTCACTACTCGTTTATTCCAGTTGTTATTGTAGTTGGAACACCTACCCATTCACTACTCGTTCATTCCAGTTGTTATTGTAATTCTGAACATCTACCCATTCACTACTCGTTTATTCCAGTTGTTATTGTAGTTGGTACACCTACCCATTCACTACTCGTTTATTCCAGTTGTTATTGTAGTTGGTACACCTACCCATTCACTACTCGTTCATTCCAGTTGTTATTGTAATTCTGAACATCTACCCATTCACTACTCGTTTATTCCAGTTGTTATTGTAGTTGGTACACCTACCCATTCACTACTCGTTTATTCCAGTTGTTATTGTAGTTGGTACACCTACCCATTCACTACTCGTTTATTCCAGTTGTTATTGTAGTTGGTACACCTACCCATTCACTACTCGTTCATTCCAGTTGTTATTGTAATTCTGAACATCTACCCATTCACTACTCGTTTATTCCAGTTGTTATTGTAGTTGGTACACCTACCCATTCACTACTCGTTCATTCCAGTTGTTATTGTAATTCTGAACATCTACCCATTCACTACTCGTTTATTCCAGTTGTTATTGTAGTTGGAACACCTACCCATTCACTACTCGTTTATTCCAGTTGTTATTGTAGTTGGAACACCTACCCATTCACTACTCGTTTATTCCAGTTGTTATTGTAGTTGGAACACCTACCCATTCACTACTCGTTTATTCCAGTTGTTATTGTAGTTGGTACACCTACCCATTCACTACTCGTTTATTCCAGTTGTTATTGTAGTTGGTACACCTACCCATTCACTACTCGTTCATTCCAGTTGTTATTGTAATTCTGAACATCTACCCATTCACTACTCGTTTATTCCAGTTGTTATTGTAGTTGGTACACCTACCCATTCACTACTCGTTTATTCCAGTTGTTATTGTAGTTGGTACACCTACCCATTCACTACTCGTTTATTCCAGTTGTTATTGTAATTCTGTACACCTACCCATTCACTACTCGTTTATTCCAGTTGTTATTGTAGTTGGAACACCTACCCATTCACTACTCGTTTATTCCAGTTGTTATTGTAGTTGGAACACCTACCCATTCACTACTCGTTTATTCCAGTTGTTATTGTAGTTGGAACACCTACCCATTCACTACTCGTTTATTCCAGTTGTTATTGTAGTTGGTACACCTACCCATTCACTACTCGTTTATTCCAGTTGTTATTGTAGTTGGTACACCTACCCATTCACTACTCGTTTATTCCAGTTGTTATTGTAGTTGGTACACCTACCCATTCACTACTCGTTTATTCCAGTTGTTATTGTAGTTGGTACACCTACCCATTCACTACTCGTTTATTCCAGTTGTTATTGTAGTTGGTACACCTACCCATTCACTACTCGTTCATTCCAGTTGTTATTGTAATTCTGAACATCTACCCATTCACTACTCGTTTATTCCAGTTGTTATTGTAGTTGGTACACCTACCCATTCACTACTCGTTCATTCCAGTTGTTATTGTAGTTGGTACACCTACCCATTCACTACTCGTTCATTCCAGTTGTTATTGTAATTCTGAACATCTACCCATTCACTACTCGTTTATTCCAGTTGTTATTGTAGTTGGAACACCTACCCATTCACTACTCGTTTATTCCAGTTGTTATTGTAGTTGGAACACCTACCCATTCACTACTCGTTTATTCCAGTTGTTATTGTAGTTGGAACACCTACCCATTCACTACTCGTTTATTCCAGTTGTTATTGTAGTTGGTACACCTACCCATTCACTACTCGTTCATTCCAGTTGTTATTGTAATTCTGAACATCTACCCATTCACTACTCGTTTATTCCAGTTGTTATTGTAGTTGGAACACCTACCCATTCACTACTCGTTTATTCCAGTTGTTATTGTAGTTGGAACACCTACCCATTCACTACTCGTTTATTCCAGTTGTTATTGTAGTTGGAACACCTACCCATTCACTACTCGTTTATTCCAGTTGTTATTGTAGTTGGTACACCTACCCATTCACTACTCGTTTATTCCAGTTGTTATTGTAGTTGGTACACCTACCCATTCACTACTCGTTCATTCCAGTTGTTATTGTAATTCTGAACATCTACCCATTCACTACTCGTTTATTCCAGTTGTTATTGTAGTTGGTACACCTACCCATTCACTACTCGTTTATTCCAGTTGTTATTGTAGTTGGTACACCTACCCATTCACTACTCGTTTATTCCAGTTGTTATTGTAGTTGGTACACCTACCCATTCACTACTCGTTTATTCCAGTTGTTATTGTAGTTGGTACACCTACCCATTCACTACTCGTTTATTCCAGTTGTTATTGTAGTTGGTACACCTACCCATTCACTACTCGTTCATTCCAGTTGTTATTGTAATTCTGAACATCTACCCATTCACTACTCGTTTATTCCAGTTGTTATTGTAGTTGGTACACCTACCCATTCACTACTCGTTTATTCCAGTTGTTATTGTAGTTGGTACACCTACCCATTCACTACTCGTTTATTCCAGTTGTTATTGTAGTTGGTACACCTACCCATTCACTACTCGTTTATTCCAGTTGTTATTGTAGTTGGTACACCTACCCATTCACTACTCGTTTATTCCAGTTGTTATTGTAGTTGGTACACCTACCCATTCACTACTCGTTTATTCCAGTTGTTATTGTAGTTGGTACACCTACCCATTCACTACTCGTTTATTCCAGTTGTTATTGTAGTTGGTACACCTACCCATTCACTACTCGTTCATTCCAGTTGTTATTGTAATTCTGAACATCTACCCATTCACTACTCGTTTATTCCAGTTGTTATTGTAGTTGGTACACCTACCCATTCACTACTCGTTTATTCCAGTTGTTATTGTAGTTGGTACACCTACCCATTCACTACTCGTTTATTCCAGTTGTTATTGTAGTTGGTACACCTACCCATTCACTACTCGTTCATTCCAGTTGTTATTGTAATTCTGAACATCTACCCATTCACTACTCGTTTATTCCAGTTGTTATTGTAGTTGGTACACCTACCCATTCACTACTCGTTTATTCCAGTTGTTATTGTAGTTGGTACACCTACCCATTCACTACTCGTTTATTCCAGTTGTTATTGTAGTTGGTACACCTACCCATTCACTACTCGTTTATTCCAGTTGTTATTGTAGTTGGTACACCTACCCATTCACTACTCGTTTATTCCAGTTGTTATTGTAGTTGGTACACCTACCCATTCACTACTCGTTTATTCCAGTTGTTATTGTAGTTGGAACACCTACCCATTCACTACTCGTTTATTCCAGTTGTTATTGTAGTTGGTACACCTACCCATTCACTACTCGTTTATTCCAGTTGTTATTGTAGTTGGTACACCTACCCATTCACTACTCGTTTATTCCAGTTGTTATTGTAGTTGGTACACCTACCCATTCACTACTCGTTTATTCCAGTTGTTATTGTAGTTGGTACACCTACCCATTCACTACTCGTTTATTCCAGTTGTTATTGTAGTTGGAACACCTACCCATTCACTACTCGTTCATTCCAGTTGTTATTGTAGTTGGTACACCTACCCATTCACTACTCGTTTATTCCAGTTGTTATTGTAGTTGGAACACCTACCCATTCACTACTCGTTTATTCCAGTTGTTATTGTAGTTGGAACACCTACCCATTCACTACTCGTTTATTCCAGTTGTTATTGTAGTTGGAACACCTACCCATTCACTACTCGTTTATTCCAGTTGTTATTGTAGTTGGTACACCTACCCATTCACTACTCGTTCATTCCAGTTGTTATTGTAATTCTGAACATCTACCCATTCACTACTCGTTTATTCCAGTTGTTATTGTAGTTGGTACACCTACCCATTCACTACTCGTTTATTCCAGTTGTTATTGTAGTTGGTACACCTACCCATTCACTACTCGTTTATTCCAGTTGTTATTGTAGTTGGAACACCTACCCATTCACTACTCGTTTATTCCAGTTGTTATTGTAGTTGGTACACCTACCCATTCACTACTCGTTCATTCCAGTTGTTATTGTAATTCTGAACATCTACCCATTCACTACTCGTTTATTCCAGTTGTTATTGTAGTTGGAACACCTACCCATTCACTACTCGTTTATTCCAGTTGTTATTGTAGTTGGTACACCTACCCATTCACTACTCGTTCATTCCAGTTGTTATTGTAATTCTGAACATCTACCCATTCACTACTCGTTTATTCCAGTTGTTATTGTAGTTGGTACACCTACCCATTCACTACTCGTTTATTCCAGTTGTTATTGTAGTTGGTACACCTACCCATTCACTACTCGTTTATTCCAGTTGTTATTGTAGTTGGAACACCTACCCATTCACTACTCGTTTATTCCAGTTGTTATTGTAGTTGGTACACCTACCCATTCACTACTCGTTTATTCCAGTTGTTATTGTAGTTGGAACACCTACCCATTCACTACTCGTTTATTCCAGTTGTTATTGTAGTTGGAACACCTACCCATTCACTACTCGTTTATTCCAGTTGTTATTGTAGTTGGAACACCTACCCATTCACTACTCGTTTATTCCAGTTGTTATTGTAGTTGGTACACCTACCCATTCACTACTCGTTCATTCCAGTTGTTATTGTAATTCTGAACATCTACCCATTCACTACTCGTTTATTCCAGTTGTTATTGTAGTTGGTACACCTACCCATTCACTACTCGTTCATTCCAGTTGTTATTGTAATTCTGAACATCTACCCATTCACTACTCGTTTATTCCAGTTGTTATTGTAGTTGGTACACCTACCCATTCACTACTCGTTTATTCCAGTTGTTATTGTAGTTGGTACACCTACCCATTCACTACTCGTTCATTCCAGTTGTTATTGTAATTCTGAACATCTACCCATTCACTACTCGTTTATTCCAGTTGTTATTGTAGTTGGAACACCTACCCATTCACTACTCGTTTATTCCAGTTGTTATTGTAGTTGGAACACCTACCCATTCACTACTCGTTTATTCCAGTTGTTATTGTAGTTGGTACACCTACCCATTCACTACTCGTTCATTCCAGTTGTTATTGTAATTCTGAACATCTACCCATTCACTACTCGTTTATTCCAGTTGTTATTGTAGTTGGAACACCTACCCATTCACTACTCGTTTATTCCAGTTGTTATTGTAGTTGGAACACCTACCCATTCACTACTCGTTTATTCCAGTTGTTATTGTAGTTGGAACACCTACCCATTCACTACTCGTTTATTCCAGTTGTTATTGTAGTTGGTACACCTACCCATTCACTACTCGTTCATTCCAGTTGTTATTGTAATTCTGAACATCTACCCATTCACTACTCGTTTATTCCAGTTGTTATTGTAGTTGGTACACCTACCCATTCACTACTCGTTTATTCCAGTTGTTATTGTAGTTGGTACACCTACCCATTCACTACTCGTTTATTCCAGTTGTTATTGTAGTTGGTACACCTACCCATTCACTACTCGTTTATTCCAGTTGTTATTGTAGTTGGTACACCTACCCATTCACTACTCGTTTATTCCAGTTGTTATTGTAGTTGGTACACCTACCCATTCACTACTCGTTTATTCCAGTTGTTATTGTAGTTGGTACACCTACCCATTCACTACTCGTTTATTCCAGTTGTTATTGTAGTTGGTACACCTACCCATTCACTACTCGTTTATTCCAGTTGTTATTGTAGTTGGTACACCTACCCATTCACTACTCGTTTATTCCAGTTGTTATTGTAGTTGGTACACCTACCCATTCACTACTCGTTCATTCCAGTTGTTATTGTAGTTGGTACACCTACCCATTCACTACTCGTTTATTCCAGTTGTTATTGTAGTTGGTACACCTACCCATTCACTACTCGTTTATTCCAGTTGTTATTGTAGTTGGTACACCTACCCATTCACTACTCGTTTATTCCAGTTGTTATTGTAGTTGGTACACCTACCCATTCACTACTCGTTTATTCCAGTTGTTATTGTAGTTGGTACACCTACCCATTCACTACTCGTTTATTCCAGTTGTTATTGTAGTTGGTACACCTACCCATTCACTACTCGTTTATTCCAGTTGTTATTGTAGTTGGTACACCTACCCATTCACTACTCGTTTATTCCAGTTGTTATTGTAGTTGGTACACCTACCCATTCACTACTCGTTCATTCCAGTTGTTATTGTAGTTGGTACACCTACCCATTCACTACTCGTTTATTCCAGTTGTTATTGTAGTTGGTACACCTACCCATTCACTACTCGTTTATTCCAGTTGTTATTGTAGTTGGTACACCTACCCATTCACTACTCGTTTATTCCAGTTGTTATTGTAGTTGGTACACCTACCCATTCACTACTCGTTTATTCCAGTTGTTATTGTAGTTGGTACACCTACCCATTCACTACTCGTTTATTCCAGTTGTTATTGTAGTTGGTACACCTACCCATTCACTACTCGTTTATTCCAGTTGTTATTGTAAGTCTGGAACATCTACCCATTCACTACTCGTTTATTCCAGTTGTTATTGTAGTTGGTACACCTACCCATTCACTACTCGTTTATTCCAGTTGTTATTGTAGTTCGGAACATCTACCCATTCACTACTCGTTTATTCCAGTTGTTATTGTAGTTGGTACACCTACCCATTCACTACTCGTTTATTCCAGTTGTTATTGTAGTTGGTACACCTACCCATTCACTACTCGTTTATTCCAGTTGTTATTGTAGTTGGTACACCTACCCATTCACTACTCGTTTATTCCAGTTGTTATTGTAGTTGGTACACCTACCCATTCACTACTCGTTTATTCCAGTTGTTATTGTAGTTGGTACACCTACCCATTCACTACTCGTTTATTCCAGTTGTTATTGTAGTTGGAACACCTACCCATTCACTACTCGTTTATTCCAGTTGTTATTGTAGTTGGAACACCTACCCATTCACTACTCGTTTATTCCAGTTGTTATTGTAGTTGGAACACCTACCCATTCACTACTCGTTTATTCCAGTTGTTATTGTAGTTGGTACACCTACCCATTCACTACTCGTTCATTCCAGTTGTTATTGTAATTCTGAACATCTACCCATTCACTACTCGTTTATTCCAGTTGTTATTGTAGTTGGTACACCTACCCATTCACTACTCGTTTATTCCAGTTGTTATTGTAGTTGGTACACCTACCCATTCACTACTCGTTTATTCCAGTTGTTATTGTAGTTGGTACACCTACCCATTCACTACTCGTTTATTCCAGTTGTTATTGTAGTTGGTACACCTACCCATTCACTACTCGTTCATTCCAGTTGTTATTGTAGTTGGTACACCTACCCATTCACTACTCGTTTATTCCAGTTGTTATTGTAGTTCGGAACATCTACCCATTCACTACTCGTTTATTCCAGTTGTTATTGTAGTTGGTACACCTACCCATTCACTACTCGTTTATTCCAGTTGTTATTGTAGTTGGTACACCTACCCATTCACTACTCGTTTATTCCAGTTGTTATTGTAGTTGGTACACCTACCCATTCACTACTCGTTTATTCCAGTTGTTATTGTAGTTGGTACACCTACCCATTCACTACTCGTTTATTCCAGTTGTTATTGTAGTTGGTACACCTACCCATTCACTACTCGTTTATTCCAGTTGTTATTGTAGTTGGTACACCTACCCATTCACTACTCGTTTATTCCAGTTGTTATTGTAGTTGGTACACCTACCCATTCACTACTCGTTTATTCCAGTTGTTATTGTAGTTGGTACACCTACCCATTCACTACTCGTTTATTCCAGTTGTTATTGTAGTTGGTACACCTACCCATTCACTACTCGTTTATTCCAGTTGTTATTGTAGTTGGAACACCTACCCATTCACTACTCGTTCATTCCAGTTGTTATTGTAGTTGGTACACCTACCCATTCACTACTCGTTTATTCCAGTTGTTATTGTAGTTGGAACACCTACCCATTCACTACTCGTTTATTCCAGTTGTTATTGTAGTTGGAACACCTACCCATTCACTACTCGTTTATTCCAGTTGTTATTGTAGTTGGAACACCTACCCATTCACTACTCGTTTATTCCAGTTGTTATTGTAGTTGGTACACCTACCCATTCACTACTCGTTCATTCCAGTTGTTATTGTAATTCTGAACATCTACCCATTCACTACTCGTTTATTCCAGTTGTTATTGTAGTTGGTACACCTACCCATTCACTACTCGTTTATTCCAGTTGTTATTGTAGTTGGTACACCTACCCATTCACTACTCGTTTATTCCAGTTGTTATTGTAGTTGGTACACCTACCCATTCACTACTCGTTTATTCCAGTTGTTATTGTAGTTGGTACACCTACCCATTCACTACTCGTTCATTCCAGTTGTTATTGTAATTCTGAACATCTACCCATTCACTACTCGTTTATTCCAGTTGTTATTGTAGTTGGTACACCTACCCATTCACTACTCGTTTATTCCAGTTGTTATTGTAGTTGGTACACCTACCCATTCACTACTCGTTTATTCCAGTTGTTATTGTAGTTGGAACACCTACCCATTCACTACTCGTTCATTCCAGTTGTTATTGTAGTTGGTACACCTACCCATTCACTACTCGTTTATTCCAGTTGTTATTGTAGTTGGAACACCTACCCATTCACTACTCGTTTATTCCAGTTGTTATTGTAATTCTGAACATCTACCCATTCACTACTCGTTTATTCCAGTTGTTATTGTAGTTGGTACACCTACCCATTCACTACTCGTTTATTCCAGTTGTTATTGTAGTTGGTACACCTACCCATTCACTACTCGTTTATTCCAGTTGTTATTGTAGTTGGTACACCTACCCATTCACTACTCGTTCATTCCAGTTGTTATTGTAATTCTGAACATCTACCCATTCACTACTCGTTTATTCCAGTTGTTATTGTAGTTGGTACACCTACCCATTCACTACTCGTTTATTCCAGTTGTTATTGTAGTTGGTACACCTACCCATTCACTACTCGTTTATTCCAGTTGTTATTGTAGTTGGAACACCTACCCATTCACTACTCGTTCATTCCAGTTGTTATTGTAGTTGGTACACCTACCCATTCACTACTCGTTTATTCCAGTTGTTATTGTAGTTGGAACACCTACCCATTCACTACTCGTTTATTCCAGTTGTTATTGTAGTTGGAACACCTACCCATTCACTACTCGTTTATTCCAGTTGTTATTGTAGTTGGAACACCTACCCATTCACTACTCGTTTATTCCAGTTGTTATTGTAGTTGGTACACCTACCCATTCACTACTCGTTTATTCCAGTTGTTATTGTAGTTGGTACACCTACCCATTCACTACTCGTTTATTCCAGTTGTTATTGTAGTTGGAACACCTACCCATTCACTACTCGTTTATTCCAGTTGTTATTGTAGTTGGTACACCTACCCATTCACTACTCGTTTATTCCAGTTGTTATTGTAGTTGGAACACCTACCCATTCACTACTCGTTTATTCCAGTTGTTATTGTAGTTGGTACACCTACCCATTCACTACTCGTTTATTCCAGTTGTTATTGTAGTTGGTACACCTACCCATTCACTACTCGTTTATTCCAGTTGTTATTGTAGTTGGTACACCTACCCATTCACTACTCGTTCATTCCAGTTGTTATTGTAATTCTGAACATCTACCCATTCACTACTCGTTTATTCCAGTTGTTATTGTAGTTGGAACACCTACCCATTCACTACTCGTTTATTCCAGTTGTTATTGTAGTTGGTACACCTACCCATTCACTACTCGTTTATTCCAGTTGTTATTGTAGTTGGTACACCTACCCATTCACTACTCGTTTATTCCAGTTGTTATTGTAGTTGGTACACCTACCCATTCACTACTCGTTTATTCCAGTTGTTATTGTAGTTGGAACACCTACCCATTCACTACTCGTTTATTCCAGTTGTTATTGTAGTTGGTACACCTACCCATTCACTACTCGTTTATTCCAGTTGTTATTGTAGTTGGTACACCTACCCATTCACTACTCGTTCATTCCAGTTGTTATTGTAATTCTGAACATCTACCCATTCACTACTCGTTTATTCCAGTTGTTATTGTAGTTGGTACACCTACCCATTCACTACTCGTTTATTCCAGTTGTTATTGTAGTTGGTACACCTACCCATTCACTACTCGTTCATTCCAGTTGTTATTGTAATTCTGAACACCTACCCATTCACTACTCGTTTATTCCAGTTGTTATTGTAGTTGGTACACCTACCCATTCACTACTCGTTTATTCCAGTTGTTATTGTAGTTGGAACACCTACCCATTCACTACTCGTTTATTCCAGTTGTTATTGTAGTTGGAACACCTACCCATTCACTACTCGTTTATTCCAGTTGTTATTGTAGTTGGTACACCTACCCATTCACTACTCGTTTATTCCAGTTGTTATTGTAGTTGGTACACCTACCCATTCACTACTCGTTCATTCCAGTTGTTATTGTAATTCTGAACATCTACCCATTCACTACTCGTTTATTCCAGTTGTTATTGTAGTTGGTACACCTACCCATTCACTACTCGTTTATTCCAGTTGTTATTGTAGTTGGTACACCTACCCATTCACTACTCGTTTATTCCAGTTGTTATTGTAGTTGGTACACCTACCCATTCACTACTCGTTTATTCCAGTTGTTATTGTAGTTGGTACACCTACCCATTCACTACTCGTTTATTCCAGTTGTTATTGTAGTTGGTACACCTACCCATTCACTACTCGTTTATTCCAGTTGTTATTGTAGTTGGTACACCTACCCATTCACTACTCGTTCATTCCAGTTGTTATTGTAATTCTGAACATCTACCCATTCACTACTCGTTTATTCCAGTTGTTATTGTAGTTGGAACACCTACCCATTCACTACTCGTTTATTCCAGTTGTTATTGTAGTTGGAACACCTACCCATTCACTACTCGTTTATTCCAGTTGTTATTGTAGTTGGTACACCTACCCATTCACTACTCGTTTATTCCAGTTGTTATTGTAGTTGGTACACCTACCCATTCACTACTCGTTCATTCCAGTTGTTATTGTAATTCTGAACATCTACCCATTCACTACTCGTTTATTCCAGTTGTTATTGTAGTTGGTACACCTACCCATTCACTACTCGTTTATTCCAGTTGTTATTGTAATTCTGAACATCTACCCATTCACTACTCGTTTATTCCAGTTGTTATTGTAGTTGGTACACCTACCCATTCACTACTCGTTTATTCCAGTTGTTATTGTATTTGGTACACCTACCCATTCACTACTCGTTCATTCCAGTTGTTATTGTAATTCTGAACATCTACCCATTCACTACTCGTTTATTCCAGTTGTTATTGTAGTTGGTACACCTACCCATTCACTACTCGTTCATTCCAGTTGTTATTGTAATTCTGAACATCTACCCATTCACTACTCGTTTATTCCAGTTGTTATTGTAGTTGGTACACCTACCCATTCACTACTCGTTTATTCCAGTTGTTATTGTAGTTGGTACACCTACCCATTCACTACTCGTTCATTCCAGTTGTTATTGTAATTCTGAACATCTACCCATTCACTACTCGTTTATTCCAGTTGTTATTGTAGTTGGAACACCTACCCATTCACTACTCGTTTATTCCAGTTGTTATTGTAGTTGGTACACCTACCCATTCACTACTCGTTCATTCCAGTTGTTATTGTAGTTGGTACACCTACCCATTCACTACTCGTTTATTCCAGTTGTTATTGTAGTTGGTACACCTACCCATTCACTACTCGTTTATTCCAGTTGTTATTGTAGTTGGTACACCTACCCATTCACTACTCGTTTATTCCAGTTGTTATTGTAGTTGGTACACCTACCCATTCACTACTCGTTCATTCCAGTTGTTATTGTAGTTGGTACACCTACCCATTCACTACTCGTTCATTCCAGTTGTTATTGTAATTCTGAACATCTACCCATTCACTACTCGTTTATTCCAGTTGTTATTGTAGTTGGAACACCTACCCATTCACTACTCGTTCATTCCAGTTGTTATTGTAGTTGGTACACCTACCCATTCACTACTCGTTTATTCCAGTTGTTATTGTAGTTGGTACACCTACCCATTCACTACTCGTTTATTCCAGTTGTTATTGTAGTTGGTACACCTACCCATTTACTACTCGTTTATTCCAGTTGTTATTGTAGTTGGTACACCTACCCATTCACTACTCGTTTATTCCAGTTGTTATTGTAATTCTGAACATCTACCCATTCACTACTCGTTTATTCCAGTTGTTATTGTAGTTGGAACACCTACCCATTCACTACTCGTTCATTCCAGTTGTTATTGTAGTTGGTACACCTACCCATTCACTACTCGTTTATTCCAGTTGTTATTGTAGTTGGTACACCTACCCATTCACTACTCGTTCATTCCAGCTGTTATTGTAGTTGGTACACCTACCCATTCACTACTCGTTCATTCCAGTTGTTATTGTAGTTGGTACACCTACCCATTCACTACTCGTTTATTCCAGTTGTTATTGTAGTTGGTACACCTACCCATTCACTACTCGTTTATTCCAGTTGTTATTGTAATTCTGTAGATCTACCCATTTACTACTCGTTCATTCCAGTTGTTATTGTAGTTGGTACACCTACCCATTCACTACTCGTTCATTCCAGTTGTTATTGTAATTCTGAACATCTACCCATTCACTACTCGTTTATTCCAGTTGTTATTGTAGTTGGAACACCTACCCATTCACTACTCGTTCATTCCAGTTGTTATTGTAGTTGGTACACCTACCCATTCACTACTCGTTTATTCCAGTTGTTATTGTAGTTGGTACACCTACCCATTCACTACTCGTTTATTCCAGTTGTTATTGTAGTTGGTACACCTACCCATTCACTACTCGTTTATTCCAGTTGTTATTGTAGTTGGTACACCTACCCATTTACTACTCGTTTATTCCAGTTGTTATTGTAGTTGGTACACCTACCCATTCACTACTCGTTCATTCCAGTTGTTATTGTAGTTGGTACACCTACCCATTCACTACTCGTTTATTCCAGTTGTTATTGTAGTTGGTACACCTACCCATTCACTACTCGTTTATTCCAGTTGTTATTGTAGTTGGTACACCTACCCATTCACTACTCGTTTATTCCAGTTGTTATTGTAGTTGGTACACCTACCCATTTACTACTCGTTTATTCCAGTTGTTATTGTAGTTGGTACACCTACCCATTCACTACTCGTTTATTCCAGTTGTTATTGTAATTCTGAACATCTACCCATTCACTACTCGTTTATTCCAGTTGTTATTGTAGTTGGTACACCTACCCATTCACTACTCGTTTATTCCAGTTGTTATTGTAGTTGGTACACCTACCCATTCACTACTCGTTTATTCCAGTTGTTATTGTAATTCTGAACATCTACCCATTCACTACTCGTTTATTCCAGTTGTTATTGTAGTTGGTACACCTACCCATTCACTACTCGTTTATTCCAGTTGTTATTGTAGTTGGTACACCTACCCATTCACTACTCGTTTATTCCAGTTGTTATTGTAATTCTGAACATCTACCCATTCACTACTCGTTTATTCCAGTTGTTATTGTAGTTGGTACACCTACCCATTCACTACTCGTTTATTCCAGTTGTTATTGTAGTTGGTACACCTACCCATTCACTACTCGTTTATTCCAGTTGTTATTGTAGTTGGTACACCTACCCATTCACTACTCGTTTATTCCAGTTGTTATTGTAATTCTGAACATCTACCCATTCACTACTCGTTTATTCCAGTTGTTATTGTAGTTGGTACACCTACCCATTCACTACTCGTTCATTCCAGTTGTTATTGTAATTCTGAACATCTACCCATTCACTACTCGTTTATTCCAGTTGTTATTGTAGTTGGTACACCTACCCATTCACTACTCGTTTATTCCAGTTGTTATTGTAGTTGGTACACCTACCCATTCACTACTCGTTTATTCCAGTTGTTATTGTAATTCTGAACATCTACCCATTCACTACTCGTTTATTCCAGTTGTTATTGTAGTTGGTACACCTACCCATTCACTACTCGTTTATTCCAGTTGTTATTGTAGTTGGTACACCTACCCATTCACTACTCGTTTATTCCAGTTGTTATTGTAGTTGGTACACCTACCCATTCACTACTCGTTCATTCCAGTTGTTATTGTAGTTGGTACACCTACCCATTCACTACTCGTTCATTCCAGTTGTTATTGTAGTTGGTACACCTACCCATTCACTACTCGTTCATTCCAGTTGTTATTGTAATTCTGAACATCTACCCATTCACTACTCGTTCATTCCAGTTGTTATTGTAATTCTGAACATCTACCCATTCACTACTCGTTTATTCCAGTTGTTATTGTAGTTGGTACACCTACCCATTCACTACTCGTTTATTCCAGTTGTTATTGTAGTTGGTACACCTACCCATTCACTACTCGTTTATTCCAGTTGTTATTGTAATTCTGAACATCTACCCATTCACTACTCGTTTATTCCAGTTGTTATTGTAGTTGGTACACCTACCCATTCACTACTCGTTTATTCCAGTTGTTATTGTAGTTGGTACACCTACCCATTCACTACTCGTTTATTCCAGTTGTTATTGTAGTTGGTACACCTACCCATTCACTACTCGTTCATTCCAGTTGTTATTGTAGTTGGTACACCTACCCATTCACTACTCGTTCATTCCAGTTGTTATTGTAGTTGGTACACCTACCCATTCACTACTCGTTCATTCCAGTTGTTATTGTAATTCTGAACATCTACCCATTCACTACTCGTTTATTCCAGTTGTTATTGTAGTTGGTACACCTACCCATTCACTACTCGTTTATTCCAGTTGTTATTGTAGTTGGTACACCTACCCATTCACTACTCGTTTATTCCAGTTGTTATTGTAATTCTGAACATCTACCCATTCACTACTCGTTCATTCCAGTTGTTATTGTAATTCTGAACATCTACCCATTCACTACTCGTTTATTCCAGTTGTTATTGTAGTTGGTACACCTACCCATTCACTACTCGTTTATTCCAGTTGTTATTGTAATTCTGAACATCTACCCATTCACTACTCGTTCATTCCAGTTGTTATTGTAATTCTGAACATCTACCCATTCACTACTCGTTTATTCCAGTTGTTATTGTAGTTGGTACACCTACCCATTCACTACTCGTTTATTCCAGTTGTTATTGTAATTCTGAACATCTACCCATTCACTACTCGTTCATTCCAGTTGTTATTGTAATTCTGAACATCTACCCATTCACTACTCGTTTATTCCAGTTGTTATTGTAGTTGGTACACCTACCCATTCACTACTCGTTTATTCCAGTTGTTATTGTAGTTGGTACACCTACCCATTCACTACTCGTTTATTCCAGTTGTTATTGTAGTTGGTACACCTACCCATTCACTACTCGTTTATTCCAGTTGTTATTGTAGTTGGTACACCTACCCATTCACTACTCGTTTATTCCAGTTGTTATTGTAGTTGGTACACCTACCCATTCACTACTCGTTTATTCCAGTTGTTATTGTAATTCTGAACATCTACCCATTCACTACTCGTCCATTCCAGTTGTTATTGTAATTCTGAACATCTACCCATTCACTACTCGTTCATTCCAGTTGTTATTGTAGTTGGTACACCTACCCATTCACTACTCGTTTATTCCAGTTGTTATTGTAGTTGGTACACCTACCCATTCACTACTCGTTTATTCCAGTTGTTATTGTAGTTGGTACACCTACCCATTCACTACTCGTTTATTCCAGTTGTTATTGTAGTTGGTACACCTACCCATTCACTACTCGTTTATTCCAGTTGTTATTGTAGTTGGTACACCTACCCATTCACTACTCGTTTATTCCAGTTGTTATTGTAGTTGGTACACCTACCCATTCACTACTCGTTTATTCCAGTTGTTATTGTAGTTGGTACACCTACCCATTCACTACTCGTTTATTCCAGTTGTTATTGTAGTTGGTACACCTACCCATTCACTACTCGTTTATTCCAGTTGTTATTGTAGTTGGTACACCTACCCATTCACTACTCGTTTATTCCAGTTGTTATTGTAATTCTGAACATCTACCCATTCACTACTCGTTTATTCCAGTTGTTATTGTAGTTGGTACACCTACCCATTCACTACTCGTTTATTCCAGTTGTTATTGTAGTTGGTACACCTACCCATTCACTACTCGTTTATTCCAGTTGTTATTGTAGTTGGTACACCTACCCATTCACTACTCGTTTATTCCAGTTGTTATTGTAGTTGGTACACCTACCCATTCACTACTCGTTCATTCCAGTTGTTATTGTAGTTGGTACACCTACCCATTCACTACTCGTTTATTCCAGTTGTTATTGTAGTTGGTACACCTACCCATTCACTACTCGTTTATTCCAGTTGTTATTGTAGTTGGTACACCTACCCATTCACTACTCGTTTATTCCAGTTGTTATTGTAGTTGGTACACCTACCCATTCACTACTCGTTTATTCCAGTTGTTATTGTAGTTGGTACACCTACCCATTCACTACTCGTTTATTCCAGTTGTTATTGTAGTTGGTACACCTACCCATTCACTACTCGTTTATTCCAGTTGTTATTGTAGTTGGTACACCTACCCATTCACTACTCGTTTATTCCAGTTGTTATTGTAGTTGGTACACCTACCCATTCACTACTCGTTTATTCCAGTTGTTATTGTAGTTGGTACACCTACCCATTCACTACTCGTTTATTCCGGTTGTTATTGTAGTTGGTACACCTACCCATTCACTACTCGTTCATTCCAGTTGTTATTGTAGTTGGTACACCTACCCATTCACTACTCGTTTATTCCAGTTGTTATTGTAGTTGGTACACCTACCCATTCACTACTCGTTTATTCCAGTTGTTATTGTAGTTGGTACACCTACCCATTCACTACTCGTTCATTCCAGTTGTTATTGTAGTTGGTACACCTACCCATTCACTACTCGTTCATTCCAGTTGTTATTGTAATTCTGAACATCTACCCATTCACTACTCGTTCATTCCAGTTGTTATTGTATTTGGTACACCTACCCATTCACTACTCGTTTATTCCAGTTGTTATTGTAGTTGGTACACCTACCCATTCACTACTCGTTTATTCCAGTTGTTATTGTAGTTGGTACACCTACCCATTCACTACTCGTTTATTCCAGTTGTTATTGTAGTTGGTACACCTACCCATTCACTACTCGTTTATTCCAGTTGTTATTGTAGTTGGTACACCTACCCATTTACTACTCGTTTATTCCAGTTGTTATTGTAGTTGGTACACCCACCCATTCACTACTCGTTCATTCCAGTTGTTATTGTAATTCTGAACATCTACCCATTCACTACTCGTTCATTCCAGTTGTTATTGTAATTCTGAACATCTACCCATTCACTACTCGTTTATTCCAGTTGTTATTGTAGTTGGTACACCTACCCATTCACTACTCGTTTATTCCAGTTGTTATTGTAGTTGGTACACCTACCCATTCACTACTCGTTTATTCCAGTTGTTATTGTAGTTGGTACACCTACCCATTCACTACTCGTTTATTCCAGTTGTTATTGTAGTTGGTACACCTACCCATTCACTACTCGTTTATTCCAGTTGTTATTGTAGTTGGTACACCTACCCATTCACTACTCGTTTATTCCAGTTGTTATTGTAGTTGGTACACCTACCCATTCACTACTCGTTTATTCCAGTTGTTATTGTAGTTGGTACACCTACCCATTCACTACTCGTTTATTCCAGTTGTTATTGTAGTTGGTACACCTACCCATTCACTACTCGTTTATTCCAGTTGTTATTGTAGTTGGTACACCTACCCATTCACTACTCGTTTATTCCAGTTGTTATTGTATTTGGTACACCTACCCATTCACTACTCGTTTATTCCAGTTGTTATTGTAGTTGGTACACCTACCCATTCACTACTCGTTTATTCCAGTTGTTATTGTAGTTGGTACACCTACCCATTCACTACTCGTTTATTCCAGTTGTTATTGTAGTTGGTACACCTACCCATTCACTACTCGTTTATTCCAGTTGTTATTGTAGTTGGTACACCTACCCATTCACTACTCGTTTATTCCAGTTGTTATTGTAGTTGGTACACCTACCCATTCACTACTCGTTTATTCCAGTTGTTATTGTAGTTGGTACACCTACCCATTCACTACTCGTTTATTCCAGTTGTTATTGTAGTTGGTACACCTACCCATTTACTACTCGTTTATTCCAGTTGTTATTGTAGTTGGTACACCTACCCATTCACTACTCGTTCATTCCAGTTGTTATTGTAATTCTGAACATCTACCCATTCACTACTCGTTCATTCCAGTTGTTATTGTATTTGGTACACCTACCCATTCACTACTCGTTTATTCCAGTTGTTATTGTAGTTGGTACACCTACCCATTCACTACTCGTTTATTCCAGTTGTTATTGTAGTTGGTACACCTACCCATTCACTACTCGTTTATTCCAGTTGTTATTGTAGTTGGTACACCTACCCATTCACTACTCGTTTATTCCAGTTGTTATTGTAGTTGGTACACCTACCCATTCACTACTCGTTTATTCCAGTTGTTATTGTAGTTGGTACACCTACCCATTCACTACTCGTTTACTCCAGTTGTTATTGTAGTTGGTACACCTACCCATTCACTACTCGTTTATTCCAGTTGTTATTGTAGTTGGTACACCTACCCATTCACTACTCGTTTATTCCAGTTGTTATTGTAGTTGGTACACCTACCCATTCACTACTCGTTTATTCCAGTTGTTATTGTAGTTGGTACACCTACCCATTCACTACTCGTTTATTCCAGTTGTTATTGTAGTTGGTACACCTACCCATTCACTACTCGTTTATTCCAGTTGTTATTGTAGTTGGTACACCTACCCATTCACTACTCGTTTATTCCAGTTGTTATTGTAGTTGGTACACCTACCCATTCACTACTCGTTTATTCCAGTTGTTATTGTAGTTGGTACACCTACCCATTCACTACTCGTTTATTCCAGTTGTTATTGTAGTTGGTACACCTACCCATTCACTACTCGTTTATTCCAGTTGTTATTGTAGTTGGTACACCTACCCATTCACTACTCGTTTATTCCAGTTGTTATTGTAGTTGGTACACCTACCCATTCACTACTCGTTTATTCCCTTTGTTATTGTAATTCTGTAGATCTACCCATTCACTACTCGTTTATTCCAGTTGTTATTGTAGTTGGTACACCTACCCATTCACTACTCGTTTATTCCAGTTGTTATTGTAGTTGGTACACCTACCCATTCACTACTCGTTTATTCCAGTTGTTATTGTAGTTGGTACACCTACCCATTTACTACTCGTTTATTCCAGTTGTTATTGTAGTTGGTACACCTACCCATTCACTACTCGTTTATTCCAGTTGTTATTGTAGTTGGTACACCTACCCATTCACTACTCGTTTATTCCAGTTGTTATTGTAGTTGGTACACCTACCCATTCACTACTCGTTTATTCCAGTTGTTATTGTAGTTGGTACACCTACCCATTCACTACTCGTTTATTCCAGTTGTTATTGTAGTTGGTACACCTACCCATTCACTACTCGTTTATTCCAGTTGTTATTGTAGTTGGTACACCTACCCATTTACTACTCGTTTATTCCAGTTGTTATTGTAGTTGGTACATCTACCCATTCACTACTCGTTTATTCCAGTTGTTATTGTAGTTGGTACACCTACCCATTCACTACTCGTTTATTCCAGTTGTTATTGTAGTTGGTACACCTACCCATTTACTACTCGTTTATTCCAGTTGTTATTGTAGTTGGTACACCTACCCATTCACTACTCGTTTATTCCAGTTGTTATTGTAGTTGGTACACCTACCCATTCACTACTCGTTTATTCCAGTTGTTATTGTAGTTGGTACACCTACCCATTCACTACTCGTTTATTCCAGTTGTTATTGTAGTTGGTACACCTACCCATTCACTACTCGTTTATTCCAGTTGTTATTGTAGTTGGTACACCTACCCATTCACTACTCGTTTATTCCAGTTGTTATTGTAGTTGGTACACCTACCCATTCACTACTCGTTTATTCCAGTTGTTATTGTAGTTGGTACACCTACCCATTCACTACTCGTTTATTCCAGTTGTTATTGTAGTTGGTACATCTACCCATTCACTACTCGTTTATTCCAGTTGTTATTGTAGTTGGTACACCTACCCATTCACTACTCGTTTATTCCAGTTGTTATTGTAGTTGGTACACCTACCCATTCACTACTCGTTTATTCCCTTTGTTATTGTAGTTGGTACACCTACCCATTCACTACTCGTTTATTCCCTTTGTTATTGTAGTTGGTACACCTACCCATTCACTACTCGTTTATTCCAGTTGTTATTATAATTCTGTAGATCTACCCATTTACTACTCGTTTATTCCAGTTGTTATTGTAATTCTGTACACCTACCCATTCACTACTCGTTTATTCCAGTTGTTATTGTAGTTGGTACACCTACCCATTCACTACTCGTTTATTCCCTTTGTTATTGTAATTCTGTAGATCTACCCATTTACTACTCGTTTATTCCAGTTGTTATTGTAGTTGGTACACCTACCCATTCACTACTCGTTTATTCCAGTTGTTATTGTAGTTGGTACACCTACCCATTCACTACTCGTTTATTCCAGTTGTTATTGTAGTTGGTACACCTACCCATTCACTACTCGTTTATTCCAGTTGTTATTGTAATTCTGTAGATCTACCCATTTACTACTCGTTTATTCCAGTTGTTATTGTAGTTGGTACACCTACCCATTCACTACTCGTTCATTCCAGTTGTTATTGTAGTTGGTACACCTACCCATTCACTACTCGTTTATTCCCTTTGTTATTGTAATTCTGTAGATCTACCCATTCATTACTCGTTTATTCCAGTTGTTATTGTAGTTGGTACACCTACCCATTCACTACTCGTTCATTCCAGTTGTTATTGTAGTTGGTACACCTACCCATTCACTACTCGTTTATTCCAGTTGTTATTGTAGTTGGTACACCTACCCATTCACTACTCGTTTATTCCAGTTGTTATTGTAGTTGGTACACCTACCCATTTACTACTCGTTTATTCCAGTTGTTATTGTAGTTGGTACACCTACCCATTCACTACTCGTTTATTCCCTTTGTTATTGTAATTCTGTAGATCTACCCATTTACTACTCGTTTATTCCAGTTGTTATTGTAGTTGGTACACCTACCCATTCACTACTCGTTTATTCCAGTTGTTATTGTAGTTGGTACACCTACCCATTCACTACTCGTTTATTCCAGTTGTTATTGTAGTTGGTACACCTACCCATTCACTACTCGTTTATTCCAGTTGTTATTGTAGTTGGTACACCTACCCATTCACTACTCGTTTATTCCAGTTGTTATTGTAGTTGGTACACCTACCCATTTACTACTCGTTTATTCCAGTTGTTATTGTAGTTGGTACACCTACCCATTCACTACTCGTTTATTCCCTTTGTTATTGTAATTCTGTAGATCTACCCATTTACTACTCGTTTATTCCAGTTGTTATTGTAGTTGGTACACCTACCCATTCACTACTCGTTTATTCCAGTTGTTATTGTAGTTGGTACACCTACCCATTTACTACTCGTTTATTCCAGTTGTTATTGTAGTTGGTACACCTACCCATTCACTACTCGTTTATTCCAGTTGTTATTGTAGTTGGTACACCTACCCATTTACTACTCGTTTATTCCAGTTGTTATTGTAGTTGGTACACCTACCCATTCACTACTCGTTTATTCCAGTTGTTATTGTAGTTGGTACACCTACCCATTCACTACTCGTTTATTCCAGTTGTTATTGTAGTTGGTACACCTACCCATTTACTACTCGTTTATTCCAGTTGTTATTGTAGGTGGTACACCTACCCATTCACTACTCGTTTATTCCAGTTGTTATTGTAGTTGGTACACCTACCCATTCACTACTCGTTTATTCCCTTTGTTATTGTAATTCTGTAGATCTACCCATTTACTACTCGTTTATTCCAGTTGTTATTGTAGTTGGTACACCTACCCATTCACTACTCGTTTATTCCAGTTGTTATTGTAGTTGGTACACCTACCCATTCACTACTCGTTTATTCCAGTTGTTATTGTAGTTGGTACACCTACCCATTCACTACTCGTTTATTCCAGTTGTTATTGTAGTTGGTACACCTACCCATTCACTACTCGTTTATTCCAGTTGTTATTGTAGTTGGTACACCTACCCATTTACTACTCGTTTATTCCAGTTGTTATTGTAGTTGGTACACCTACCCATTCACTACTCGTTTATTCCAGTTGTTATTGTAGTTGGTACACCTACCCATTTACTACTCGTTTATTCCAGTTGTTATTGTAGTTGGTACACCTACCCATTCACTACTCGTTTATTCCAGTTGTTATTGTAGTTGGTACACCTACCCATTTACTACTCGTTTATTCCAGTTGTTATTGTAGTTGGTACACCTACCCATTCACTACTCGTTTATTCCCTTTGTTATTGTAGTTGGTACACCTACCCATTCACTACTCGTTTATTCCCTTTGTTATTGTAATTCTGTACACCTACCCATTCACTACTCGTTTATTCCCTTTGTTATTGTAATTCTGTAGATCTACCCATTCACTACTCGTTTATTCCAGTTGTTATTGTAGTTGGTACATCTACCCATTCACTACTCGTTCATTCCAGTTGTTATTGTAGTTGGTACACCTACCCATTCACTACTCGTTTATTCCAGTTGTTATTGTAGTTGGTACACCTACCCATTCACTACTCGTTTATTCCAGTTGTTATTGTAGTTGGTACACCTACCCATTCACTACTCGTTTATTCCAGTTGTTATTGTAGTTGGTACACCTACCCATTCACTACTCGTTTATTCCAGTTGTTATTGTAGTTGGTACACCTACCCATTCACTACTCGTTTATTCCAGTTGTTATTGTAGTTGGTACACCTACCCATTTACTACTCGTTTATTCCAGTTGTTATTGTAGTTGGTACACCTACCCATTCACTACTCGTTCATTCCAGTTGTTATTGTAGTTGGTACACCTACCCATTCACTACTCGTTTATTCCAGTTGTTATTGTAGTTGGTACACCTACCCATTCACTACTCGTTTATTCCAGTTGTTATTGTAGTTGGTACACCTACCCATTCACTACTCGTTTATTCCAGTTGTTATTGTAGTTGGTACACCTACCCATTCACTACTCGTTTATTCCCTTTGTTATTGTAGTTGGTACACCTACCCATTCACTACTCGTTTATTCCAGTTGTTATTGTAATTCTGTAGATCTACCCATTCACTACTCGTTTATTCCAGTTGTTATTGTAGTTGGTACACCTACCCATTCACTACTCGTTTATTCCAGTTGTTATTGTAGTTGGTACACCTACCCATTCACTACTCGTTTATTCCAGTTGTTATTGTAGTTGGTACACCTACCCATTCACTACTCGTTTATTCCAGTTGTTATTGTAGTTGGTACACCTACCCATTCACTACTCGTTTATTCCCTTTGTTATTGTAATTCTGTACACCTACCCATTCACTACTCGTTTATTCCCTTTGTTATTGTAATTCTGTAGATCTACCCATTCACTACTCGTTTATTCCAGTTGTTATTGTAGTTGGTACATCTACCCATTCACTACTCGTTCATTCCAGTTGTTATTGTAGTTGGTACACCTACCCATTCACTACTCGTTTATTCCAGTTGTTATTGTAGTTGGTACACCTACCCATTCACTACTCGTTTATTCCAGTTGTTATTGTAGTTGGTACACCTACCCATTTACTACTCGTTTATTCCAGTTGTTATTGTAGTTGGTACACCTACCCATTCACTACTCGTTCATTCCAGTTGTTATTGTAGTTGGTACACCTACCCATTCACTACTCGTTTATTCCAGTTGTTATTGTAGTTGGTACACCTACCCATTCACTACTCGTTTATTCCAGTTGTTATTGTAGTTGGTACACCTACCCATTCACTACTCGTTTATTCCAGTTGTTATTGTAGTTGGTACACCTACCCATTCACTACTCGTTTATTCCAGTTGTTATTGTAGTTGGTACACCTACCCATTCACTACTCGTTTATTCCAGTTGTTATTGTAGTTGGTACACCTACCCATTCACTACTCGTTTATTCCAGTTGTTATTGTAGTTGGTACACCTACCCATTCACTACTCGTTTATTCCAGTTGTTATTGTAGTTGGTACACCTACCCATTCACTACTCGTTTATTCCAGTTGTTATTGTAGTTGGTACACCTACCCATTCACTACTCGTTTATTCCAGTTGTTATTGTAGTTGGTACACCTACCCATTCACTACTCGTTTATTCCAGTTGTTATTGTAGTTGGTACACCTACCCATTCACTACTCGTTTATTCCAGTTGTTATTGTAGTTGGTACACCTACCCATTCACTACTCGTTTATTCCAGTTGTTATTGTAGTTGGTACACCTACCCATTCACTACTCGTTTATTCCAGTTGTTATTGTAGTTGGTACACCTACCCATTCACTACTCGTTTATTCCAGTTGTTATTGTAGTTGGTACACCTACCCATTCACTACTCGTTTATTCCAGTTGTTATTGTAGTTGGTACACCTACCCATTCACTACTCGTTTATTCCAGTTGTTATTGTAGTTGGTACACCTACCCATTCACTACTCGTTTATTCCAGTTGTTATTGTAGTTGGTACACCTACCCATTCACTACTCGTTTATTCCAGTTGTTATTGTAGTTGGTACACCTACCCATTCACTACTCGTTTATTCCAGTTGTTATTGTAGTTGGTACACCTACCCATTCACTACTCGTTTATTCCAGTTGTTATTGTAGTTGGTACACCTACCCATTCACTACTCGTTTATTCCAGTTGTTATTGTAGTTGGTACACCTACCCATTCACTACTCGTTTATTCCAGTTGTTATTGTAGTTGGTACACCTACCCATTCACTACTCGTTTATTCCAGTTGTTATTGTAGTTGGTACACCTACCCATTCACTACTCGTTTATTCCAGTTGTTATTGTAGTTGGTACACCTACCCATTCACTACTCGTTTATTCCAGTTGTTATTGTAGTTGGTACACCTACCCATTCACTACTCGTTTATTCCAGTTGTTATTGTAGTTGGTACACCTACCCATTCACTACTCGTTTATTCCAGTTGTTATTGTAGTTGGTACACCTACCCATTCACTACTCGTTTATTCCAGTTGTTATTGTAGTTGGTACACCTACCCATTCACTACTCGTTTATTCCAGTTGTTATTGTAGTTGGTACACCTACCCATTCACTACTCGTTTATTCCAGTTGTTATTGTAGTTGGTACACCTACCCATTCACTACTAGTTTATTCCAGTTGTTATTGTAGTTGGTACACCTACCCATTCACTACTCGTTTATTCCAGTTGTTATTGTAGTTGGTACACCTACCCATTCACTACTCGTTTATTCCAGTTGTTATTGTAGTTGGTACACCTACCCATTCACTACTCGTCCATTCCAGTTGTTATTGTAGTTGGTACACCTACCCATTCACTATTCGTTTATTCCAGTTGTTATTGTAGTTGGTAGATCTACCCATTCACTACTCGTTTATTCCAGTTGTTATTGTAGTTGGTACACCTACCCATTCACTACTCGTTCATTCCAGTTTTTATTGTAGTTGGTACACCTACCCATTCACTACTCGTCCATTCCAGTTGTTATTGTAGTTGGTACACCTACCCATTTACTACTCGTTTATTCCAGTTGTTATTGTAGTTGGTACACCTACCCATTCACTACTCGTCCATTCCAGTTGTTATTGTAGTTGGTACACCTACCCATTTACTACTCGTTTATTCCAGTTGTTATTGTAGTTGGTACACCTACCCATTCACTACTCGTTCATTCCAGTTGTTATTGTAGTTGGTACACCTACCCATTCACTACTCGTCCATTCCAGTTGTTATTGTAGTTGGTACACCTACCCATTTACTACTCGTTTATTCCAGTTGTTATTGTAGTTGGTACACCTACCCATTTACTACTCGTTTATTCCAGTTGTTATTGTAGTTGGTACACCTACCCATTTACTACTCGTTTATTCCAGTTGTTATTGTAGTTGGTACACCTACCCATTTACTACTCGTTTATTCCAGTTGTTATTGTAGTTGGTACACCTACCCATTTACTACTCGTTTATTCCAGTTGTTATTGTAGTTGGTACACCTACCCATTCACTACTCGTTTATTCCAGTTGTTATTGTAGTTGGTACACCTACCCATTTACTACTCGTTTATTCCAGTTGTTATTGTAGTTGGTACACCTACCCATTCACTACTCGTTTATTCCGGTTATTGTAGTTGGTACACCTACCCATTCACTACTCGTTCATTCCGGTTATTGTAGTTGGTACACCTACCCATTCACTACTCGTTCATTCCGGTTGTTGTAGTTGGTACACCTACCCATTCACTACTCGTTCATTCTGGTTGGTGTAGTTGGTACACCTACCCATTTACTACTCGTTCATTCCGGTTGTTGTAGTAGGTACACCTCCCCGCGATGTAATCTCCTGGTCTAATAGAAAGTCCTTTAGTTGTGGTCGGATAAAATCTTTGCGGCAATTTTGGGCTTTTCTTCCCTGAAATTGGTTAACATTTAATTCAAACATCGTACAGAATCTAAGGGCTTCAAAGATTTTTTTAGCAAGGCACATTTTGTTGAATATATCAAATTGCATGACTTTACTTTCATTTAATGTCACCTTTATACATTTACTTTCTTTAAATAATCATTAAATTTTTCGACTTACCGGAACCCATCAAAAAATATCCTGTACTTTTAGTTATGATGGCAGCGTGGTTCATATTACCTGCAAACTTCAGATAGTGGCATACTTTGTGCGATTGTGGCTCACATTGTGGTGCACATAGTGCGGCACATAGTGGCGCACATTAACCACAATGATAAAAGTCATCTCCAGCGCAAATTGGTCGCATGTTGTTTTGGTTAGGCCCAGGTCACACATCAGCTTTCAACTTAAAGATTGAACACATTTGTAGCCTATGGGAACCTTCACACATACATAAACTTATTTATATTAAAGTTGAAAGTTGAGAGCTAATGTGTGGCCTGACCCTTAAACAGCACCGCCACTGTAACCTGCTCTTTCCCCTTAATGTTTAAATTAAATTAAATTAGGTTTTTAAACAACTAAACACACATTTGGTGCTTGCGGTCGTTTTGCACGATTAACTACAAACTCACCAATTTCATTCCAAATACCATTTCTAACGATGTACCCCGAGATCGCTACTCCGGTAGAATGAGAATGAACGTGGTACTGAAAAGGATAAACAGTTGGGCCGTCGTCAGGCCATTTACAAACTATTTCTGTCACTCCTGGAAATATACATAGATTAGTGAAGTAAAATTCGGCTGAGTCAATTTTTAATTGTTCATTTATTATTTTATTAACACAAATAAGATTAAACAATATAAACTGCTGAGTGGCTCAATAAAACTCACCAACTGAATGAGGATTCGCTTGTGATCCACCCAATATGAGGTAAATGCTGGCGATATATTTGGGTCTGAAACAAAACAGGAATAATATGGACTATAAAGTAAAAAAAAGGCCGATAAATTCAGGGAGAGGTATTTTTGGAATGACTTAGACCTATACAAATCATTAAAATAAACCAACTCTAAATCAGAATATAATATGTGCAGGCAAGTATTATAAAAAAAATCATGAGATTATCAGAATTAACATTAAAAAAAAATAAAAAAACTTTAATATTAAAAATATTGAAATCAATAAAACTGTAACAGAATGACTTCCTAGAATCAAAATTAATAATAGAAAGTCTTTTCCTCCCAAATTATTGAAACAAATCCACAATAATCAACGATATTAGTTCTTTCTTTTCACTATTTTTATTTATTTTTGATAATTAATTTCAATGTGTCTCATTTATTCCAGTTGTTAATCTCTCAGATAATAAAACTAACGCCTCATCGGTTATAGTCAGCTTCACTCCGGAATCATCGGTTAGTCTCGGATTCATACTGAACTCATCGACCTCTGCATAATGGACCTGTATAATTATAGAACCGACCCCGGTGTCTCCGCCGATCGCTAATCCAACATCTTTCGGGAACACAACACCACCTTGGGCGTCCATCGCCCAGTCGTAGACAAAGGTGTGGTTCCTGGAGTCCCGACAAGCCGAGTCAGTCCGGTCGGGGATTGGTCGAGGGGACGCAGTTCTATCGCCACCGCAATGCCTAGAAAATATTGCCAAGTATTATTTTATGACTGACAATCTAAGTTGACAATTCAAAAACGGATGATTTATTTGGTAATAAATTGATACCGGTAGTCTAAATTAAAATTTAGAATTATACTATACTATAATGTATCTGTTATGAGATAAATATAAATCAACCATAACATCAATAAAGCACATTTCTAATAGTAGCAATGATCTTTTAGTTTGAAATACATGGCAATTTTAACCAAATATTTTGATATAAATTTTATTTATATTTGTGATAAATTTAATAATAAATTATCATTAATAAAATAAGTAACTGAATTTATTTTATATATATTTTCCAATCAGAAATATCGATTCCTCGGATAGTAGATTATTTTACCTGGTCGTACACAAATAACCAAATGATTTTAACTAACCAAACAACTCCATATGCTCTAGCAGGATGTTTACAAGCCCAAACTAATATATGATGCACTCGGTGTGGTTTAAAGACCGGGTCGAACCCAATAATATATTCTGTTTTGTTGGGATTTGTTGGGAATTCGTAACAAACATATTCATCATTCTAAAAAATACAGTGCCAATTGAAATTTGTGTGGATATTAGAGCTCAGCGCCTATTACTATTGGTTGGTACTAACTATGTGGATATTAGAGCTCAGCGCCTATTACTATTGGATGGTACTAACTATGTGGATATTAGAGCTCAGCGCCTATTACTATTGGTTGGTACTAACTATGTGGATATTAGAGCTCAGCGCCTATTACTATTGGTTGGTACTAACTAATGACATACTTGTGTGTAAAGTAGCACTTTATAGTGTAGTGATCCGAGTGCTTAATGTTCAAATAAAGTCACACGAGGATCAGAACACTGTAAAGTACTTTGCAACAAGTGTGTATATAGTTTTATTCCAAAATTTTAACATTACGAAATGATTGTACATATATTATAAGTGATTGTAACTGCACAAATTAAATTACACCATGACCCGTAATATAGTGTCATTTTCTGATGACAAGGGATCCCCCCAAACTTTTCTACAAATCTTTATCATATTGCTTGAAATTTGAAACACAACTAGTTCAACTCACCGTGGTTGTTACCATGAAGCCGGAATTTTCGATTTCGCCTTTAAATTTTTTAAATAAGCGTTTTAAAAAAGTGTCTTTTGCGAAATCGCACCATTCTTCACATTAGTCGTAATTTTTTAGGGGCATACGATTTCCTAACGAAGATACATTTTCAGACACGCCAGTCGAATTTAAGGGTGGCGCACGGACAGCGGCGCGTGCCAAAGCGGCACATCGGCCCGGCGCGACTAGAAGGAGTGGGAATTTCGAAAAAGTGTGAAAGTAAAAAAAAGTCATAAAAAAAAATACAAAAAATTTAATTCTAGGGGTCTACCGGACCGTCGAAGATTTCTGATTGGTCGATCGCGTTTTCGTCGATTTCGGCGGGAAGTAAGCGAATAAAGTAAAAACATGTACAAGCGATATGGTAGGGAAGGGGGTCCTCTATCCAACGGAAGCGGTCCCGATGTCGCGTATTAAGTAGTTCTCTAGATATTGACAGAAGTACCGAGTCTACAGAAAAATGCACTAATTAGCAATTAGCGCTAATTAAGAGTTAATTAAAAATAAATTGGCGAAAGTAACGATGCCAATCGATGTAAATCCATTAGAGGAATACGCCAATTTTTAAAATTTCGAAAAAGACCCAAGAATAGCAGAGTTATTCAACTTTTTGTAAAATTGAGGTCTTTGTCGACAAGGCGTGTCAGGGTCTCGAATGCCCGCCGATCCAATTTTTGCTATTATTGAGAAAAAAAGGGAATACGAGGTATATTGATAAAATTATTTTCGACCTAGAGCGCTGCGTACAAGTAATGTTATATGAAATATAGTTATTTTTAATCCATTTAGGGTCTATTCTCTAATCGATGTTATCCTAATGATCTGAGTAAATGTAACATACTTAGTGAAAGCGTCCCGATGTTAAATACAGTATTTTTAGAACTAAACCTTGTTTCTTTTTATAAATGCTATAAACTCGGACAGTTGAAAACTGATGTTCACCCAGCCATGGAGTGGCTGGGTGAACAACCAAACATTTATGTTCGGAGCGCTTCCCCCCCCCCCCCCCCCCCTCGAAAAATTGCGGGGGAGGGTGGATATCAATAACAACAACAAACGATATCAACAAACGATAACTCGCGATATTCAAAAGTTCTATTCGATTATCGTATATAATAATTAATAATTCGAATTAAGCGATAATAAATTAATACATCTCCTTATACTGAGATTTACTTCGAGACTGTTCCAAATTCTCTCTCTCATCTTCATGTTTTTTTCAAGTCAAAACTTAAATATTATCGTACGTGTAAAAATAGCGTCTCTTCCCTCCTCGTATCTTCTCTTCGATTTGTCACCCGCTCTCTTTATCATCTTATTTGCTCTTCTCTTCTATGCGTTTCTTTTCTTTTCTTTTCTCTTCTCTTCCCTTCTCTTTTATTCCTCTCTGCGATGACTAAAATTTTTAGTATGTAAACTCTAGATTATGTTTGATGGTACAAACACAACATACTTACGTATGTTGGATGATACATCGGTAATGTTACATCCTGTTTATATACAACTGGAGAAGCTCGCAAAATGGCATGGCTGGCCACAACTAGTACCAATAATATATTCATTTATAATATGTTCAGACTTTATCTATATAATATCACTATATAAACTACATAATAACTATATAACTACATATTTAACTAACTTCATTAACTGTATAGTGTATAATAAGACAATAGTTAGGATTAATTAATTAGTTAATAAATTAATCAGAATTACAATAATATGACACTAAATGTTACTAGCTCACGTGTATATTGTATAGTATAAATCATGCATTATCATATCCAATTATTCTAAACTATTTTCATAAAAGTCTACAACACATGTTGTTATAAAATTATTTGAGTATAACATGTAAAACATTTATGCATTGGATATATGCGTAAATGGTAATTAATAATTCACAATATATTTTATGCTGACATTAGCCAAGTTTAGGCAGTAACGTGGATCTATATGTGCAATGATTATTATATAAGGGTTTATACATTTAGGTACTCCTGTTGCCAACACTCAAGATAAAGTCTATTCACAGTGCAGTTGGAAAACTATTCGCCAGGTCAGTCAGTCGTATGCAGATCGGTATGCAAAAGGTGGCCTATATTGCTATTCGACCAACTGCTTCTCACAACTTATATCTCACCCTAAATAACATGGGTGGAGTCGGGTGTAAACGCTACGCTGACAACCGACAGCCGACAGCCGACAACTACTGCCGACAACAGACAACATCAAATATGAAAATGTAACCTGAGATCGTGACTCTCGTTTATTGTTTTGGTTAGAATAACCTTCAACTGTAACCTGTTCATTTCCCTCAATTAATGAATAACATTAATTAGCTTTACTAGTGGTTGTTGGCGTTGGTTGTTGGTAGTCGGGTGTCAGCGTAGCATTTACACCCGGTGGAGTCCTGGCTTCAGGCCTTCCAAGAGGCAGCAAGCCCTATATTATTTTATGTATAAAAATTGTTGCTGTCACAAGTTAGACCTGAAATTAATCTGCGTTGATTGGGTGAGTGAATTGTTGCGATACCGAGTCGTGCGGTTGCCGCGCTGTATCGTAAACGTGAGCTTGTTGACTACGCGGCCAGCCAGGTATGGATGGTTCATACAGTTAGTAAAAAGGTCTGATGTTTCGGTAGACTATGATATGTATATTGTTCGTTGGTTATAATAGACTGTGTCAGCTGATTAATGTACAGCTACCAAACCTGGCCTTCTCTATAGTTACATGGGTATGTTATACATTATTACACTGTATTGTCCATCCTCTCTCCAACAAGCTTTTCGCGAACCAATATGCATTCCCTTTATATTTATTGGTGATATCTACTTAACAACGAAATCTTAGGCCCATAATATTATTGTGCTATTATATTTGCTCTGATTAGAGGTAGCCATAGCTTTGGTTCCGGTGCTTAACAAACTCGATAATTAATAGCCGAGCCAATAGCAGGGGTTTATACTTAGTTTAATGTTACATTTCATACAACAGGTTGACCTCTGTACAGAGTAGCTCCCTATAAGTATAGTGCACTCTATTTCTCATGTGTCATTAATTCACGTTGTCAGTATGTAGGTAGCTAGCTTGTTGGTTTGTGCTGTCATCTATTTAGCAGTGCAGTACATCAGTCTTGGCCATCTAAGGCCTACAGTTATAGTGGTCACTTAATTTTGGTTACCACACGCGCTCACGCATGCACTCACGCACGCACACACGAATTATATTCAAATGCAGTTCTGTTGTTCGATGGTGCTTCGACAGTTCTGGTTGTTCTTTGTCAGCGTGAGCAGTTTGGAGAATCAAATCAATTACAAACTTTGGAAGCCGTGTCTCTCTGGTCTGTTAGTTCGTGCTGGTTTTTCATTGTGCAGATTATTCAATGCCAGTAAGTCACCTTTTCTGTTATTTCCAATACTTGTTATGTTTGTAAATGTAAATGTGGGACATTAGTTTCTAGGCTTATTGACAGCGATTGATTATATTATAGATACATTTTTTATACAATGAACCACTCTGCAATTTTCACATCCTCAGCCCCATAGCCAGATCCCTAGCAGCCCGCTGTAAGAGTTTGAACCAAACACCCCCCCGATACTACTGCATCAGCAACCCTCGGCCAGACAGTCAAACCCCATGGACTACTCCATCCTCACAATTCGTGCGTGTGAACCAGTGATGCTGCGCTGACTGATGCTGCTGCTACTGCTGCTGCACTGCACATCGGGCTGGAGATCCAACTATCAGTGGGCCGCTACTCGCCTGGTGTATTATCTACGGGGAGGTATATTCGCCAGGTACTCACAATCTTACCCATATGTATGAGGCGCCGTTAACGCCAAAAGGTCAGCAATAATATTAAAGGTTTTAAAAAGAATATTAGAGAATTTCAAAACATATTTTCGGCCAAAATTTCGGCCGAAATATTTTGTTACATTTTTTCAGTTCTTTCATTTGATGTCACTTTCGGCCGAAATTTCGGCCGAAAATATGTTTGAAATTCTCTAATATTCTTTTTAAAACCTTTAATATTATTGCTGACCTTTTAGCGTTAACGGCGCCTCATACATATGACCCATAGCGGTCACTAACACCAACAACACTATATTGCACCTAAGTTTCCCATATGGTTTAATGGTGAGATTGTTCCCCTTACTTAATTGATTCGGTGCCAACCGAATCTACCATTATTGTTATTGGGTTGCAAATATCTTGATTGGTTTCCCTCCCGAGGACGCTTTGTAATCAATTTTTCGCACCTCCGTAGGCAAACATACAAAAAGACAGTCTGTCATGATTCCCCCTTTCCCACCATAATATTTCATTCCGTTAATATCAAATATTACAACATATTTCCATCCCAAACATCCTTAACCACCCTCACCCACAATTCCAACCAATATTGCTGACTACTCCCCTACAAATCATTGCTATCCAATGAAGGAGGTTGCTACACAACCTCCCTCCTTTCTATCATTGGCCTCTTAGTACGCCAACCTTCACCCACCTATTAGTCTCACCCAGTTATTAATAAAGGAATAATTGATAACCAGCAAACTCTATTGCCATTCATCATCAGTAATCGGTTATTGGTCAGTCTAAGAACAACGTATTAATTATATTTTACATGGGTTGAATGTAAAATCACTGCACAAGAATGACAAACTGTGTTTAGGTGATAATTAGGGGTCAACTTCTTATTGACCCCACACTGGGTTTAAAAGGGGCAACATTTGGATGAAAAAATGAGTCCCAAAAACCAGCCTTCATAGTTGGCTGCCTCGACAGCTAAACTAGGCTCTGCTCTAATTGGACTTCTTTCTTCCCAGGCCAGCCTTAGCGGGTTCGTGGTTGCTGGGAAGGTAAGACGTTACCGCCAAGGACTGAGTTTGGCTGACTAGCCTTGAAGTGAGCTCTGCTCCATGGTATTGCACTTCTTTCTTCCCAGGCCGGCCTTAGTGGGTTCGCGGTTGCTGGGAAGGTAAGACGTTACTGTCTTGGACTGAGATAGATCTCTGGCTAACTAGCCCCAGAGTGCTTGCACACTCTGTCCACTGGCTACTTAGTTCGTCTCAGGACCGACTATTTAGTTTTGAGTGCAGAATAGCAGTGTGAAAGTCTCAAATATTTTCGGATGTATTTGGTGGAAATACACTCGCACGAATTTATTAATTCGTAGCTGGGAATACGAGTTTTTTGTTCGACCTGGGGAAAGAGATAGGGGTGAAATACATACACTCCTTCGTAAGTGCGTCCTGTATAATACCAATGGCGCGACTTCCAGTGAAGATCTGCGCTAGCTTCCCAAGCTCTTATGTATCGAAGTACAATCAACTCGTCTACACTTTCGATGTCTTGGCTAAAAGGGCAATCCGAACTGCGCTGTCGTCTATACCACTCGACCCAACCAATATTGTAAATATTTCGACCCCAGCAGCCACCTCTGCCGTCAGAAACAGCCAATGAAATGTGTTCTTACCCGCAGCCAGAGACCTCGAAGAACTGAGAAAGTCGGTCCGACGCCCCTAGAGGCGCCTTTAATTTGTACAGATTGTCTCATCAGACTGTAAGTTTGTCTCGAACAAATGTGAACTGTGGAGGTGTTATCTGTGAACGTGAACTACTGGAGGTGTTACCTGTGACCGTGAACTTTGGAGGTGTTTGTTACCTGTGAACGTGAACTGTGGAGGTGTTTTTTACATGTGAACGTAAACTGTGGTGGTGTCACCTGTGAACGTGAACCTTAGAGGTGTTACTTTTGAACGTGTCTATGTGGCTGTCATCTGTAAACGTGAACTGTGGAGGTATTACCTGCAAACGTGAAATGTGGAGGTGTTACTTGTGATCGTGAACTATGTAGCTGTTACCTGCGAACGTGAACTGTGAAGGTGTTTGTTACCTGTGAACGTGAACTGTGGAGGTGTTTTTTACATGTGAACGTAAACTGTGGTGGTGTTACCTGTGAACGTGAACTGTGGAGGTGTCACCTGTGAACGTTAACCTTGGAGGTGTTACTTTTGAACGTGTCTATGTGGCTGTTATCTGTGAACGTGAACTGTGGAGGTATTAACTGCGAACTTGAAATGTGGAGGTGTTTGTTACATGTGAACGTGAACTGTGGAGGTGTTACCTGTGAACGTGAACTGTGGAGGTGTTTGTTACCTGTGAACGTGAACTGTGCAGGTGTTTGTTACATGTGAACGTAAATTGTGGTGGTGTTTCCTGTGAACGTGTACTGTGGAGGTGTTCCCTGTGAACGTGAACTGTGGAGGTGTTACCTGTGAACGTGAACTGTGGAGGTGTTACCTGTGAACGTTAACCTTGGAGGTGTTACTTTTGAACGTGTCTATGTGGCTGTTATCTGTGAACGTGAACTGTGGAGGTATTAACTGCGAACTTGAAATGTGGAGGTGTTTGTTACATGTGAACGTGAACTGTGGAGGTGTTACCTGTGAACGTGAACTGTGGAGGTGTTTGTTACCTGTGAACGTGAACTGTGGAGGTGTTTTTTACATGTGAACGTAAACTGTGGTGGTGTCACCTGTGAACGTGAACCTTAGAGGTGTTACTTTTGAACGTGTCTATGTGGCTGTCATCTGTAAACGTGAACTGTGGAGGTATTACCTGCAAACGTGAAATGTGGAGGTGTTACTTGTGATCGTGAACTATGTAGCTGTTACCTGCGAACGTGAACTGTGAAGGTGTTTGTTACCTGTGAACGTGAACTGTGGAGGTGTTTTTTACATGTGAACGTAAACTGTGGTGGTGTTACCTGTGAACGTGAACTGTGGAGGTGTCACCTGTGAACGTTAACCTTGGAGGTGTTACTTTTGAACGTGTCTATGTGGCTGTTATCTGTGAACGTGAACTGTGGAGGTATTAACTGCGAACTTGAAATGTGGAGGTGTTTGTTACATGTGAACGTGAACTGTGGAGGTGTTACCTGTGAACGTGAACTGTGGAGGTGTTTGTTACCTGTGAACGTGAACTGTGCAGGTGTTTGTTACATGTGAACGTAAATTGTGGTGGTGTTTCCTGTGAACGTGTACTGTGGAGGTGTTCCCTGTGAACGTGAACTGTGGAGGTGTTACCTGTGAACGTGAACTGTGGAGGTGTTAACTGTTAACATGAACTGTGGAGGTATTACCTGTGAACGTGAACTGGGGATATGTTTGTTACATGTGAACGTGAACTGTGGTGGTGTTACCTATGAACGTGAACTGTGGAGGTGTTACCTGTGAACGTGAACTGTGGAGGTGTTACCTGTGAACGTTAACCTTGGAGGTGTTACTTTTGAACGTGTCTATGTGGCTGTTATCTGTGAACGTGAACTGTGGAGGTATTAACTGCGAACTTGAAATGTGGAGGTGTTTGTTACATGTGAACGTGAACTGTGGAGGTGTTACCTGTGAACGTGAACTGTGGAGGTGTTTGTTACCTGTGAACGTGAACTGTGCAGGTGTTTGTTACATGTGAACGTAAATTGTGGTGGTGTTTCCTGTGAACGTGTACTGTGGAGGTGTTCCCTGTGAACGTGAACTGTGGAGGTGTTACCTGTGAACGTGAACTGTGGAGGTGTTAACTGTTAACATGAACTGTGGAGGTATTACCTGTGAACGTGAACTGGGGATATGTTTGTTACATGTGAACGTGAACTGTGGTGGTGTTACCTATGAACGTGAACTGTGGAGGTGTTACCTGTGAACGTGAACTGTGGAGGTGTTACCTGTGAACGTGAACTGTGGAGGTGTTACCTGTGAACGTGAACTGTGGAGGTGTTACCTGTGAACGTGAACTGTGGAGATGTTTGTTACATGTGAACGTGAACTGTGGTGGTGTTTGTTACCTGGGAACGTGAACTGTGGTGGTGTTACCTATGAACGTGAACTGTGGAGGTGTTACCTGTGAACGTGAACTGTGGTGGTGTTACCTATGAACGTGAACTGTGGAGGTGTTAGCTGTGAACGTGAACTGTGGAGGTGTTTGTTACCTGTGAACGTGAACTGTGGAGGTGTTACATGTGAACGTGAACTTTGGAGGACTTACATGTGAATGTGAACTGTAGAGGTGTTACCTGTGAACGTGAACTGTGGAGATGTTTGTTACATGTGAACGTGAACTGTGGAGGTGTTAGCTGTGATCGTGAACTGTGGAAGTGTTTGTTACCTGTGAACGTGAACTGTGGAGGAGTTACATGTGAATGTGAACTGTGGAGGAGGTGTTACCTGTGAACGCGGACCGTGGAGGCATGGTCGATGTACCGGTATGTATGTAAGTAACGACATCTGGATAAAATTTTTCCTTTCTCAGTAAGTTACCCTTTCGCCCACATTTCCATAAAATCATTATTAGTTAATACTCGTGAACTCACACACGCTCTCATTCATACCCCAAAGTACTTTTGAGTTTATAAACGTTGGTGTTTTCAAAATCCGGCACATATTTATCCCAGAAAGTAACAATAAAAATAGATTGAATAGGTCTACATACAGTACATTTATACTTCTAACTACTGTATAACAATAAGTTATAGTTCTACAGTATAATGTGAATGTTTAATATCGTCAATGTTGTATGTGTACAAGGTTTCCAGAATGTACATGCCATAAGTAGGATCCAAGGTTCTCTTGCTCCGGTGGACTTTTAAAGTTTTCACCGACCGCGTTGAAGGTTCTCCTTAACAACTTGGCTTGGAAATCAATTGGCAGCATTTCTGTATTCTTGACAGCCACTGTAGGGGGTTTCCCACCGCTTTGATCTTAAAAATAATCGCAATTATACAAATATAATTATACAAATATAACAAAAAAAATTATTTATTTATTGTTTTGTAAATATTATAGACGAACATTATTTTCAATTATCTCGAAATATTTTATTTTTCGATGTTAATAAGGAATCGACATTATCTATAATACCTTACCATATTTTTCATCCCGTAGCTCTACAGTACGTAGTTTTATGTTTGTAATGGAACATTATTTTCACTACTTTGGCTCTAAAATTGGAAAGATATGGAAATATCAGATAGGAGGGGGAGGGGGGGGGGGGGGATACTGGACGCAATAAAAATTCATCCCTCTCCAGAGGAAATTGGACGCAAATAACAGCTGATTATTCTCAAAAATAAAACTGTAACCTGTTAGCTATTGTGTTTAGTTTATAGTTTTGGTTAAAATAACGTGCCACTGTAACCTGCTCCTTTCCCTAAATTGATAATTTATTATTGAGGCGGGATACTAATTCGCCAAGGCGGGTTTGGCGTCGAGTGTATCGGAAATGTATTAATTAACCTTTTAAAGTATTTTTCTTCTTGGCATCGCTTTTTTCTGTTCTGGACATCTGAAAGTTTGGATCCTTCCTATAATGGAGACCGTAGATCATATTAGTTGTGACAGGTTTGTGATCCTGCCAGTAATAGTGTCGGGGACCAACTGCACCTTTCTGCAGCTCCATAGCGGCCGAATTCTGGACTAAAATTAACTACCAATAGAGATAAAGTATAAGAACAATCAGATCCTACAGTAGAATGTGATTGTAATTAATTAACTTCTGTAAAAATATTGATATAGAATACATTTAAAATGGTACGAGTTTTATTTTAAATTTTTTTAGAGTAATTATTCTCAGGACAATATACAATACAATGCAATCACGGTAGACCTATATAATATTTTATAGGCCTAAGTGGGTAGGCCTACTTGGAATGGTAAATAGCGACAGAAAGAGATGGGAAATCCAAGAGACAAAAGGGTTACAAATATCAATTAGTACAACAAACAGCATCCATAATGTGTCAAGTTGTTATCGCGTCGGAATGTAGTGTGGAACAGGTGAGGAAGGTGTGGAACAACCCTGTTGTCGTTAATCTGATAACTTTGAGGAACTACTAACTACTAGCTGGAGAGTAAAGAAGGGTTACCTGCTCAACTGTATCCCAGCAAAAAAATATATCGGTTTGCAAAGAGAAACTCCTGCAAAATAGCCGCTATTTTATATTGTATTTTTTGGCGACTACCTTATACTAAACTGTAAGTTTTGCTTTCCAAAACTGAAAATCAAATAAAAATATAATCATGCTGTAACCATAGATATTTTAACAACACCTAGATAATTTATTATTAAAACATTTATTAAATAAACAACACAATCGTGTTTAATCCTTTTTGTTCAGTTTATCGAATACAATTATTAATTCCAATATTTGATTTTCTGAGCCAACATCATTGCAATTGTATTTAGAGCCATAGCAACAAGCGCTTTGGAAGAGTAAAATATGACTTGGCAAATGAAATTCGAATTTAATGAGTAAATCGCTCCAAGTAAATATCTGCCAAATAATAGGAATTTATTTTAATTCGTTTTATAAATTATATGCAGCTGGTTTTATATTATTAATCAGATATAATAAATGTGATAAAAATGCACAACCGAGCAATAAAGTGTATTTCTGCAAAGTAAAATTAAAAAAAATAATGTTGAATCATTTAATTAAAGGGGGGGGGGGGGGGGGGTCTTTTTTTCATCAGATTTTTTAAAATGTGTTTTCCGATGTAAAATTTTATGCTGATTCCGAATCTGAAATCAGTTTTTCGATAAGTTGTTTTGTTCACGAGTTATGGCAACTTTTGTAATTTTCACATAAAATTTGAAAATTATTAATTTTTGAAAAATTTTTAAAAATTTTCACTTTATTTTTTCACTTTAATTTTCTCTTCTGCGGTTTTGATACCTATAGGCTAATTTTCGGCGCTGATTACGAAAATGGCAAAATATTTCGAAATTCCTGTGTGTTTGATGGTCTCTTTTGGTGTCAAATGTGGTGCTGCACCATGACCTACTATATATATATATATATTGATATATTTAGTAGATCATGGCTGCACCAAAAATAAAATTTTTCAAATTTTGAGGGAAAATTACAAAAGTTTACAGCGGAAAACAAATAAAAAAAAATCTGATGAATAAAGACTGGGGGTGAACCTCCCCCCCCCCCCCCCCCCACCCCCCCTTAAGATACCTTAAGGTATCAAATAATACATGTTATACAGCATTAACCGAATAATAAATAATGAATAAGTATAATTACGGTACTATAAATGTGGATTTTCATTAGTTGACCTAATATTCACCAGCATATAAAGCAATTAGTTTAGAAGGTTCGGTTTGTAGGCCTCGTTCAGTAGGCCTCCTCGGTCAGTATGCCTTCTCGGTCAGTAGGCCTCCTCGGACAGTAGGCCCCTCGGTCAGTAGGCCTCGGTTAACCCTAACTCGGGTACATCAGGTTTCATAAACTCCCGAAGTTTACGGTAATCCCTATCTTTCACCGAGATATCCTTTTTCGTTTTATTCAACTTCACGGCAAAGAGAATCCCGAAACAGATGTTGAATATGAATTGGATTCCAGCTGTAACACCTGAAACAATTCCGCCACTCATTATAATCTGATTACCGAATACAGTGTGATTCTACATTTCTACTGTATATTCCCTACGTATAATATTATAATAAATAAGTAAATGTAATAAACAACTATTTATACCTGAGCTATAAATACATTAATACTGTAGTAAGAATGAAGCGAGCGCACTGAGGAAGGTTCACATGAACATTTGAAGGATTTTTAACGGTGAATCAAAATATCTGCACATATTTAGAAAAACCATGATAGGAGCTTTTTTACTTGATAATAACGACAAAATCCGAAAAGGTGAGAAAAAATTATATTTGAATAGACTGCCCCTTTCTTACAGCAGAGACAGCATGTGGGCTGTACGGGTGTGCAGGGTTGTCCACATAAACTTAGATAAAAATATACTATTCTGGGCCCACAGACATACAATACTACTTACTATAAGGTTATATTGTCATAATGTTGAATAAGTTCTGCAGTTAATTATTAAGGTTTTGTTAAAACGTAATAGCATCAACGCAGCCGTCGAGCCGAAATATTGTAATATCTCCCGAACTTACCTAGAGCAATATCTGCCGAACTTACCTAAAGCAATATCTCCCGAACTTACCTAGAGCAATATCTGCCGAACTTACCTAGAGCAATATCTGCCGAACTTACCTAGAGCAATATCTCCCGAACTTACCTAGAGCAATATCTGCCGAACTTACCTAGAGCAATATCTGCCGAACTTACCAGAGCAATATCTTCCGAACTTACCTAGAGCAATATCTACGAACTTACCGAGTGCAATATCTCCCGAACTTACCTAGAGCAATATCTCCCGAACTTACCTAGAGCAATATCTGCCGAACTTACCTAGAGCAATATCTACGAACTTACCGAGTGCAATATCTCCCGAACTTACCTAGAGCAATAAAGTCGTAATATCGTGCTATGGTTGCATCGTAATCTCGAGTTCGAGAAAGTGTCGCATAAACCGCATACATAACGGATTGGAACACCACATTCTCCAATATATAAACATCCTATAAAGTAAAGTTCGAGGAAATATAATACATCCTGAACCAAATACGCATATATGAAACAAATTCCGAGATAACATTAGCACAACCACATGAAACGAAAAATATAACTGAGACGTATTAAATTAATAACAATACTGAAACTAAATATAGATTTTGTAAAGTAAATTAAATAAAAGTAAATAAAAGTAAAGTAAATTTTATTTTGCTAATATATTTAACTAACTAATTGTTAATAACTAACTAACTAAATAAAACTATTGTAACTAATATATTTACAAGTAATGTTAAGTAAGATATAGTTGGTAGGTAGCTAGTGGTAACTAATACACTTACAAGTAATGTTAAGTAAGATATGGTGGGTAGGTTGCTAGTGGTAACTAATACACTTACAAGTAATGTTAAGTAAGATATAGTGGGTAGGTAGCTAGTGGTAACTAATACACTTACAAGTAATGTTAAGTAAGATATGGTGGGTAGGTAGCTAGTGGTAATTAATACACTTACAAGTAATGTTAAGTAAGATATAGTTGGTAGGTAGCTAGTGGTAATTAATACACTTACAAGTAATGTTAAGTAAGATATAGTGGGTAGGTTGCTAGTGGTAACTAATACACTTACAAGTAATGTTAAGTAAGATATGGTGGGTAGGTTGCTAGTGGTAATTAATACACTTACAAGTAATGTTAAGTAAGATATAGTGGGTAGGTAGCTAGTGGTAACTAATACACTTACAAGTAATGTTAAGTAAGATATAGTGGGTAGGTAGCTAGTGGTAACTAATACACTTACAAGTAATGTTAAGTAAGATATGGTGGGTAGGTTGCTAGTGGTAACTAATACACTTACAAGTAATGTTAAGTAAGATATGGTGGGTAGGTTGCTAGTGGTAACTAATACACTTACAAGTGATGTTAAGTAAGATATGGTGGGTAGGTTGCTAGTGGTAACTAATACACTTACAAGTAATGTTAAGTAAGATATAGTGGGTAGGTTGCTAGTGGTAATTAATACACTTACAAGTAATGTTAAGTAAGATATGGTGGGTAGGTTGCTAGTGGTAACTAATACACTTACAAGTAATGTTAAGTAAGATATAGTGGGTAGGTAGCTAGTGGTAACTAATACACTTACAAGTAATGTTAAGTAAGATATGGTGGGTAGGTTGCTAGTGGTAACTAATACACTTACAAGTAATGTTAAGTAAGATATGGTGGGTAGGTTACTAGTGGTAACTAATACACTTACAAGTAATGTTAAGTAAGATATAGTGGGTAGGTTGCTAGTGGTAACTAATACACTTACAAGTAATGTTAAGTAAGATATGGTGGGTAGGTTGCTAGTGGTAACTAATACACTTACAAGTAATGTTAAGTAAGATATGGTGGGTAGGTTACTAGTGGTAACTAATACACTTACAAGTAATGTTAAGTAAGATATAGTGGGTAGGTTGCTAGTGGTAACTAATACACTTACAAGTAATGTTAAGTAAGATATAGTGGGTAGGTTGCTAGTGGTAACTAATACACTTACAAGTAATGTTAAGTAAGATATAGTGGGTAGGTTGCTAGTGGTAATTAATACACTTACAAGTAATGTTAAGTAAGATATGGTGGGTAGGTTGCTACTAGAACGAAGCCACCTCCGCTTTGCAGGACATTGTTTTCTCGGTGAGGACCAGCCTGTTCACAATGTTGTGCTTTGGCAGCTCCATGGAGAAAAAAGCATGATGGACAGCCCATGATTTTCGTGGGACGCCTCCTGAAGGACATTGGCCTTGAAGATGCGGATAATCTTGCGAAAATCATGGGGGATAGGGAGTTGTGGCGGTGCAACTTTGTTGATAAGTCAGCAAAGTCAAAGTCACCGTTTACCAGACAACCAATAGAATCAACTCAAGTTCACTTTAGTATAATGTTTCTACTTGTTTCTGCCACTAGCTGACTTATTCTCCCCATCTTAAATAAATATAATGTTCTAGAATGAATATTTATGACATGGGCTATAATGGTAGATACAAGCGTTATTGTTCCAAGCCCTAGGTGATTTACTGGCCATCCTGAAAGGGGCGACTATTAGGACCTGTTTATATTGAAAGAGAGTGGAACGATACTACTGGGTCTAAATTATCAAGTGTTGTGAAAACAACCATGCAATCCGTTCATTTGTAAGTTCCTATTACCTGCGCAATTTGTGATGACAACGAAACTCGCCCATTGGATTAATTGTAGTCCTCAGTACCTCATATAATATGGGAAAGGAAGTAATTAGGGAGGTCGGAACTACTTTTGAGTCTATATGTAACTACAGTATGTGGATAGCTTTGTTGTTGCATTTATATATAAGTTATGAAAACACCCATATCATCCAGCCAGCCAGCACACACCCTTTGACAGTTTTCAATCCTATAACAAAGGCTCCGTCCGACAAGGAATGATACTGTTATTATGTAATTCACTTCATGTTGAGTTGGGTTTTATATTATTTCAAATATTTGAGTTTTTATTGCAGAAAAATCAAATTTAAACCATGATGTGAACCATAATAAGCAACTTTCAAAATGACAAAATATCGAATCACTTACATACAGTATTTTACAGTTATTACATTATTACAGTATTTTAAAACTAACTCATTCCTCTCCAGGGGAAAATCGACGAAATAACAGCTGATTACTCCCAAAAATAAAACTTTAACCTGTTGTTGAGACAGGGGGGGGGGGGGGGGGGGTGGGGGGAGACTGGACGCAAATCCCATATCGGCGAATTGATTTTTCGCCTTTTGCCTCGATGTTAAATTATTTTTAATACAACAGAATAATTACAGGTTACAGTGGCACGTTATTCTAACCGAAACAATAAACAAAAGGCTATCAGAACAGAAACCAAGGCAGACATTCAATATTGAGTAATGCCCAGGAATCTGATTTAGCTAACTGCATTGAAAGCATGGCTGCAATGGGCTTTGCCCCGATAAGAAAGCAAATTCTCGGGATTGTGGAAACGTATGCACGGAATGAGAAAATTTATAAGCCTGGAACTTCAACTATATGGTGTCCCGGAAGGGATTGGCTACAATTGTTCATGGCTCGGAATAAACTAAGTAGTAAAAAAACTAAAACAATGCACGCGGGGAGAATCAGTGCAATAAAAAACCCTTTCATCATCAATGACTTTTACGACAAACTTGAAAATATCTTCCATAAAACTGATCTGAAAGATAAACCTGCGAATTGTTGGAATTTAGACGAGTCCGGCTTTCCCATGGACCCAAATAATGTTGAAACAGTATCGCGAGTTGGTCAGAAAGTGGTTTCTGTGGTCGCCGGGAGTGGAAGGGAGAATATAACTACATTAGCAGTTTGTAATGCAGATGGTCGCCTATTAGACCCTTTGATAATTTTCTCTTCAAAGAGTGATCGTCTTCGACTTCCAAGAGACTGGGTAGGTGATCAAGGTATTGCCCTACCTGAGATTTTTTACGGAATAAGTCCCACTGGTTGGATGACAACATCTGTTTTTGAAGATTGGTTCTTTGAGTTTTGTTACAAAATCACGGAACGGCCTTTGCTTCTTTTATATGATGGTCACTTGTCTCATGTATCTATACCAACCATAAAAAAGGCTAGAAGTGAAAATATCACAATATTAAAGTTGCCTCCCCACACTACCACCACTTTACAGCCACTTGATAAGTCAGTTTTTGGTCCCTTGAAGAAGCATTGGGCTAACCGGCTAACGAATTTGATAGTCTCCAACGGTATAGGAGAAGACGGAAAGTTAAAGGCTATGTCAAAGAAACAGTTCGTAAATCAACTATCTCAAATTTGGCATATTGGCGGTTCACCCACGAACATTCAATCAGGATTTGAATCAACTGGTATATTCCCGTTTAATCCATCGCGTTATTGTCACTTGGGAGACTTCGATTTGGGGCTGAAAGATAAGTATGTAAAGTGGGTCCAAGATGGGCGACCAGCCGTCTGTGATAACACTGTTGAGCCAGTGACCCAGGAAGAGGATTCAGACAAGGACGGGGCCCAGGGAGAAGTTTCAATCGCAGACGGGAGTAATACGGGACCTGTACAAATTGAGGAATCTGTTATAGCATCACCAACTGTTAATAACAGTTTATCCACTTCGTTCCTTTCACCACCAAATACCACCAGTTCAGTCACTTCTGCCCGTTGGGCTTGGGTACCTTTAACAACACCCACAGAGCCATCCACATCTACGGCACCAACAGGATCTGGTCAATGGATTATGGTTTCGAATGAATTATTTCCGACTTCAGGAAGGTCAACACCAACATCAAGGGCCAAAGAAATCCTTTGCTGAGTTATTTCTAGAGAACTTTTGAAAAAATAAATCTAATCTAAACAGAAAGGCAGACGACGAAAAAGAAATCGAGGATAAAAAGGAGATTGAAAAGAAAAAGCTTCAAAAGAAAAATTTAGCTAAAAAAACGCAAGTTAAGAAAATAGCTAAGAAACGCAAGGTTGTAATCTCATGGAATCAGAGGAATCAGAGTCTCAAGATCAATCATGTGTCTTCCAGGGGTTTGGTGACGGTTTGAAGTTTTATCTGATTCTTATGTAGATGAACCAACGTCATCGTCAAAAGAACCTACAAAGAGGAAGGGGGGAAAGGATATTCTTGTAGACGAAATTCAAGCTGTGCAACGTTATATTACCGAAACTAACGAAGATGAAGTGAAATCAAAATTTTTTGTGGTAGCCTATGAGAAATCATTTTATTTCGGTCAGCCATTGAAGCTCTTTAGCAATGATTGTGAGTCATTAGTAGATCAGATTGAATTCCAGTTTTATACATACAAAGGTGATGATGAGTTCGAAATAAAAACCGGTGATATTAGCATTTTAAACTCAAACTATGTATTTTTTGGTCCGATGACTGGCAAGAAACTAAAAGGAGGAGGAATATTCCGATTTGATGTAAAACTGCTAACAATTGTGCGTCTCAAGTACGAATATATGAGCCAACACCAACTTTATTAATCAAAATATGCTCGTATATATGATTACTTGTATGATACTTAATTAAAAATCAATAATAAATACTGAAATATTAAATATAATCAATTGCACTGCGATGATTCCCCACTTGAAACCGTGTTTTTTATTTACCCACTGTTGTTTTTGTTTTACCCCATTTTGGGGTAAAAAAAAACATCACTTTTTTGACCACAATTTCTTTAAAAATATGTTAGGTAATGATGTTTGATGATCATTAAATTGCATTTTTGATTAGCTTTCAGACAATACCAAATTTATTGAAATCCATGGAATATTAATACATTTATTCACAAAAAAAGGAAAATTGTTTTTTTTACCCCCAATGACTATAGGTATTATTATGTAATAATAGTTTTCTTCAAATTGTAGCAGATGGGGATGAATATTATTGATGCAATCAAAATTATACCTCTCCAGAGGAAAATCGACATTCTTCGACCTGTATCCTGTGTTTCAGCATTACATATTGATAAACTAATTATGATACTGATTCTTGTGGGTGCAGGTTATGTGGGAACGAGGCCACCCACCTTGACACCTTATGATTATTGTTTATTTATATTTTAATTAGTTATCTATCTATTTATTTTATCTATTTTTAGAATGCCCTAAATGTATATTTTTTGTATTATTGGTGTTCGCCAACCTGCCAACCCTAATTTTTATCCTAATATTATATATACAGTCGACAGCCCCTTTCAACCCAGCAATACGCCGATTATATTCCACAACAAAGAAAGCATTCCTATTCAAATCAAACAAATAAACATGAAAATATACAAATAAACTGAAAATAAATTAGCATTTGTTTCTTTAATGTTTCCTAAGAAACTAATTATTTATTTATTTTATTTAAATTGCCGTACATCCAATTCGCCATATCATTTAATCTTCCATATATTTCAATCACAAACTTAAACTCAAATTCAGTTGGGCTATGGTAGTTACTTACACGCCCATCATTACTTTCTATGGGGAATATATTTTACACGACCAATCATTATTATTATTACCTTGCAATATTATATTAATCTTTAATTAGTACACCATGAAAACATTATATTAACACGACAATTCTCGCATATATTCCACTTTATATTCGAAATCATCTTCCATCATTTAATCAACTCTCAATTTCATCATTCACTCGACTTTATTTTAGACACATTTATAACCAACTAATTAATTGTACTATATAACGGGATCTGTCGGGGTCCTGAACACTGATAATTCAATGTTTTATTTCTTGTATATATTTTTCTTAGTTTGTATTTCTTGATTTTATTTATTTAATTGTGGTAGTGTTTTTGGTGTCTTGTTGTTTCCTGTTCGTCATTGTTTTGTTTCACAGCTAGTTTCTTCCTTTGATTGTTGAATTGCATAATAAATAATTTATGTTGTGAATTGGAGTCAGGAAATTAATACCAATGTTTAATAATATTTTTGTAATAAACTAAAAAAAAAGAAAAAAATGTTACAGTAAAAGATAGATTTTACTTTACTGTATTTCTTACTCTATAATATTAATTAAAATGCACGATTTTATGCCACATCAATAAGGTTTTTATCATTATACAACTCATATTATTATAGTAGTACAGCAAGAGTTTCAACAGATGACTAACCATTAACAAAATATAAGGAAAAATAGACATTATTAATGTCTAAAAACTGTTATTCAAATAGCTTCAATAAATATTAAATATAATAACATAAGTTCTTTAGGTCCTTAACCTAAAACAAATTTATCATGCTTGAAAAATGTAGGCATGTGTAGTTATGTCGGAAATTTTCAGACATCGGACAGGTGATCAAGACGTGCGGTTCATTTTGGATCGATGTATTGTCACATGCGCATACTCTTTGGTCAGCTGGTATACGGCTCCAACGACCAGTTTCAACTTTCAGTTTGTGGGTCATTAACCGCAGCCGGTTAACCCTTAGATTATCTGGAATGAACGGTTTACAGCAGCTGTGTACGGGATGGACCGATAGATCTGGATTTATTGGAGTACGGTATGTCACAAACGTTGTCGCTGTAGACGGTTTATATAGAATTCGTTTGCAAACGACTTCAAGAGGATCAGCGTAGTTATACTCTAAGGAATCAGTTAAAAAACGGAAACCAGGAGTGCTTGCTGATCGACACATCACAGTGTTTTCACAAGTCTTGTATAGATCTTTTCCATTATTTTAATATTATCAACCAGCCCGGCTTCAGATCCATAAATAACTGAAGTAATCACAAATGAATCAAACACTTGTCTCTTTAACGCAAAAGGTATGGAAGTGTTCTTCGAAGAGAATATATTGAACTTGTTCACCGTCCGTTCGCTTAGGGCCTCATGTATTTTTAGAACAATTTTCATTTTACCATCTGCAGTGAATAGAGAACCGAGGTATGTATAGTGTTCACAATGACTGATAGTAACATCACCGAAAGTAAATGTCTGTTTATCCTCGTCATTGCCATTAATTGCAAATGATGACATTGATGACCATGCCAGAAATATCACAAATATTTACTAATGCTTGGAGTTTAAATATACAATTATTTCTCGATGTCGAAAAGATAACAGAATCATCCATAAAGAGCAATAGTGAAATCGCACCCAAAAACCTATCAACTAAAACTGATTCAGTTATCATTAACACCATCTTGTTCAGGTACATACAAAAAAAGATTCTGCTAGAGGGCGCGCTCTGGCGAACACCTATAGGAGTTAGGACAATTGTTGTTTTCAGTAAACTTTTTGTACCACTATATGGTGCTTTAATAATGAGTAGCATTCTATGACCGCATCTTAAGGCTTTCAGTTCATTAATTAATATATTTTGGGGTACACGGTCATAGCCTTACTAAAGTCTATGAAAACTATAAACAATTTCTTGTTCTTCTTTCTTGTTTATGGTTTTTTATTATTCCTTTGAAAGACTCACAAGTGTGTTTTTCGCTTTCAGCTTGATATGTACCAATAACAATTTGAAAAAAAAAATATTTTTTTAATTTTTCTATTTTTTTCAAAAAAAATTCCAACATTTCGATATTTTTGACCTAAATCTTGTGAAACAAGACCAATTTTTAAAATCGAAATTATTTTTTCCATGATTTCAAATATACTCTTCAACATGGGCTAGTTTACAGATACAATTAACGAAGTAACTTTTGGGGTATTTTGGCCAACTTGGCCCACTGGGGCCTCTACCCCCTAAGTTTTATAAGTATATTTTTTATGTTTACTTTCATTCATTCATTTCATTCCTGGATTACGCCCCGGTGGCGGTTGTATTCATTAAGATTATTATAATGGCTAACATTGCACTGCACTGATAAATCCCATACAGACCAAATAAGTATGCCGCTATTAGTGGAGTAAACAATTTATCATGTTTTACTCATATAAGTTTGAATTAAATTAATAGTTTAACTAAAAAACATCACTCGTCAGATACCGGTAGTATGGTTATAGCATTAGTATAGTATTGATATCTATACAATAATATTATACTTAAATTTTGTGCTTTAGTACATTCAGTTCAGCTATACCAGTATACAATTGACCGCACAATACTGTAGATACTGTACCTACTGTATACTATATGGCATTCTGGGATGAAATATATATATAATCATCGTCATAACATAACAAATTATAAGTTGGAAATAAACGCAAAAAAACACAATTAGGAGTAATAAAAAAATATGAAATTCTTTATATATAAAATTTCAGTAAAATTTCAACCGAAAACTAAAAACCTGTTATTCTTCACGCATGGGTGCCAGACTTTAAATTGACAAATATTTCCCGGCTCGGACGGAATAATTATTACCGGTGTAATACTTACCCAAATATTTTCCAACCTGTACAGTATATTACATGAGGTCTTATTTTAGTGCAACCTTTTCGAGTTACACCACGGGGAACTAAGGACCGAGACACACCCACTTTAATTTTTGACTCTTTATTCGTAATAATTAACGAACCAGACAATAAAGTACTAACAGTGTGACTACCACAGTTGTCAAAGACTTCAGGTTTCAGTCACGTTTTATGAAGGAAAAACTGGTGCAGAATATGTCATTAATATAAATAAAGCATGGCATTCATTATCTGACTAAGGGCATAATCTGGTCCTGTAACAAGGACCCCCTTCGTTCTGGGATAGGAACACTCTTGGTTCTGGGTTAATGACCCATATACTCGGCTGCAGGGGTTTTATATGGCCTAACCAAGCAAATTGCAATCTACCAATAATGGCTGGTCAGGAGTGTTCTCATCTCCAATTTGTGTGCAATATACTGCGACCTGCACCTGGCAGCAGACATGCACCTGCATGTCTATGCAGGTTAGCAAAATAGACTATGGTAGGTCATGTACTTTAGAGTAGGTATGGGTGATGGACTGACTCCATATCTGACTCAACTGCGATACCCTCCCTGTGGAATGGCAAACCAGGGTGTGGTATTTGCCCCGAAAGCTGCTGACTCGGCAAAAAAGCACCCACCAACCTTCACTATGGAATACATTAGTAATGCCTAAGTCCGGTCACTAGAGGCCAGTGGAACTACCGGACACAATTGGTGCTCACAGGCATCGGTTATCTCCTGACCGGCTGCCTGACTTATCCCCTACCGGTGAGAGAGCGGTCAACAATTCTGAAAGTCCCTTTCCTGATGACCTTTCTGGCCCAAACCCTGGGTCACCAGGGCCAGGGAGGCCAGATTGTGAGGGGGATAGGGATTCCGGAGTTGGAGGCTACTCTCATGTTCCACCCCGACATACCAAGCCTTTCTTTGGTGAATCTGAGAAAAGTCACTAGACTAGCTTCATTTAATACCATAACACTAGGGTCGCCAATGCGACAAGGCGAGCAGACTGCCCTGGCAGATAAGTTTTCCCTTAATTTGTATCCCTCTTTAATGTTTGTGTCCCTCATTAATATTTGTGTCCCTCATTAATGTTTGTGTCCCTCATTAATGTTTGTGTCCCTGATTAATGATTGTTTCCCTCATTAATATTTGTGTCCCTCATTAATGTTTGTGTCCCTCATTAATGTTTGTGTCCCTCTTTAATGTTTGTGTCCCTCATTAATATTTGTGTCCCTCATTAATGTTTGTGTCCCTCATTAATGTTTGTGTCCCTCATTAACGTTTGTGTCCCTCATTAATATTTGTGTCCCTCATTAATATTTGTTTCCCTTATTAATGTTTGTGTGACTCATTAATATTTATGTCCCTGATTAATTTTTGTGTCTAGCACAAAATATATACTTGGTATAGGTAAAATGAGTACCCCGGGCTCCCTTACCCGTTAATATACAGTATAATTATTATTTATATATGAAAATACTTTTAAATACATTAGTCAACCATAAGAACGACGCCAGATAGGTCTACAAGATGTCTACTGAAGCTGCTCCCATTAACTCTTGTCATTCAGATAAATTTGGTGCATATCAGACTGGCCATAGAAGTGGCTGGAGACTATATTTGTTGGTGATCATGTTGCTGTTGTATCAAATGATACCAGGTTGGTGTAATAATCTATTGGAGACCTTTTTCCCGATTGTTGCAGAAGGGCGTGGTTGGTCGAAGACTCTGATTGGTGCACTACTAGCAACATTTGCTATTATCAGACTTATCATATACATTAGTTGCCCTTATTCAATCAACAATTGGGGGACTCGCATCTCTTTGGGCCTATTTGGTGTTATTGGGGCAGTTTCTCAGTTGGCATTTGGGTTTGTTGAATACATCCCGAACAGCAGTGGATTTTACATAATCGCATGTTTTTCTCTGCGCATAATTGAAGCGATTGGTCTGAACATTAGTTTTATGTATTCATACAGTCTATTGATGGAATTGTGGCCACAAAAACGAACCTTATTAGCTAGTCTAGCAGTTATTGCTGATGGCGTGGGATACATGATTTCCCCTGCTTTCGGTTCAACAGTTTTTGCTGCACTCGGTTTTGAGTTTCCATTTATAATATCAGGATTGATGTTTCTCATTATCGTCCTTTACTGCTGGATGGAGTCGCCAGTTGATATTGAGGACAGAAGTGAATCGCAAGACAGACCAACATATATTGGAGTTTTGTTGAATACTGGAATCACACTTATATTCATTTTGAATATATATTTTATAATGGCGGTAGCTTATACTGGTGCGAACTATGCCTTGTATATTCATCAGCACTACAATGTCAACCAGTACATTATTGGTGGTATATATGTGATATTTCCGGCTATTCAAACAGCCACAGGTCTTATAATATCGTTAATGATGAACAAATTGAAACCTATCATACCAACGATTTTCGGTGTAACATTACTAGCAGTATCAATGCAACTAATAGGTCCAACCGAACTACTGGGTTTACCACATAATCTCGATATCTCTATCTCTGGATGCGTTCTCTTTGGATTTGGTGCTGGATTATACCTAACTCCTGGACTGGAAACACAAACACAACTGTCTCTGAATGTTTGCGGTTATCCAGATAATGTTGACACAAGATCTCTTCTCCAACAAATGATGCGAATTGCATTCTCTGTCGGCGGTGTCATTGGTTCCGTTTTTGGCGGATTTCTCAATGATTATTTTGGCATGGAAATCGCTTGTTCGCTTCTCAGCCTGATGGGTTTACCTTTTCTTTTGGCTCTGTTGGCGGTTTTCATATTTAGCTGTCATGTTGACTAGTACGAATATTATAATATAGAACAATGGTGGGAGAGATGTTTGTTGTTGTATTTTGGTGTAAGAATCGTGTCCGAGAACGCACTCGTGACCTAACTGTAACTCTAACAGTTAACCCAGTGGTAACCTCGTTATAAACCAGTTCCAGTTTACTTGTAACCTCACACATTACCAATTTGTAACCTCATTCGTAGACCAGTTGTAGAGGTAACTGGTAACACAGTTGTAACATGACTCGTAACCTAAATGTATTCCCCTAAATGACTAATACACCATTATATGTCTACGATTCCAAATAAATTTATTATGTTTCAAAGTTGATACAATCGATATATTTGTTAAAAAACGAAATATAAATGTAACTTTTTGCCCTTTGTATCGAATACAATACCAAATAAAATTTTCGTGAAAATAATGTTTTAAGTGTTATATAGTTATATTTTTTATGTTATTTATGTGTAATGCAGTAAAATCGGACCAAAAACTATTTTTTTTTACGAAGGTTTCATAATTCCTGCAGTAAATGGTTAATGAAACTCTGCGGAAAGGGAGTAATTCCACCTTTCGATTGCTCGGAATAATATGAACGAATGGTCTCACTCAATTCTTTATTATTGGCGTCATTGCCGACTTTGCAAAAAGTGTGCCCAACAAAAAGTTATAATAACTCAATTCTGTCACGAATAGGTCGAATGAAACAGATGAAGATGATTCTGATGTTTAATAATTGAAATATAAATTGTCTAAACACTCTTATATTTATCAATCTAAAAATTGTATTCTTGATATCCAATACTGATATATGTAATATTATCAGTATTGTTTATTGGCGCTAATGATACAAAAATAAATGCTTTTAAAAAATTTAGATATACTAAGTATTTTCAAAACAACATAAACGCCAAATTTATTAATTAAACACATTTAATGCAATTTTCTATACTTTACTTGTATTTTATCAAATCGACAATAAAATTTATAGTTCAATGGGATTTGTTTGGCTCTACTTCACTAATTTCAGATTTTTCTAGGTGTTTTTTCGGTTTATGGAAAATGACGTCAACGGTTAATATGATTTTGAAAAAATACCGATGATGATATAGAGTATGTAATGTGGACCACGAGAAAGATGAACAAACAAGTTAACAATTGATAATATAGTCAAGGTTACTTATTTCCAAACAATATTAACAATTCAATATTACAATTTTAAGGAGGCAACAAACTAGTTATAAAGTATTAAATATATGTTTTTATAATGACGAAACAAAAGTATATTTTGATTTTTTATTTATAAGATCTGTATGCAAAGAATTCCAGATGATGGGAACAAGAGAAGCTAATTTACGCTACTTATTCCCTGAATAGCATAATCTTTGCCAAGATCACGCCGACCAGCGAACCGATTCGAATCAAGACTTGGACGATGTTCCGAACGCTCTGGGCCTATCAACAGTCAATCTGCCGGTACTGGTACCGTTAGGAATCATGGGGACGGTGAACGCCTCGCTTCACTCCGGAAGACTACTCAGCGCTCACAGTCTGTAAGTAAATCCAACCGTTACGATTTGATACAAATATGCGAGGGATCAGGATGGTACCGGTACTCTAACCACTAGCTAATTGTGCTCTGAGGTACCGGTACCTGTCTGGTATCCTCGGTGTGTCGTATAAGCTGTAAATGGTATATATTATTACTGTATTATTAGCCTGAGGCAGACATGTTAGGTTAAATATTATATACCAGTATAATGTATCTCACATGCAGCCATAATGCCGGTTTTACCCGATTGGGTGAAGTCTTATGGCTGCATCATATATAAGACAATGGCCTTATGGTCACAAAAATGGCCTTGTGGTCACATGCAGCCATAAGAAATGACCGGGCTTATGGCTTCATATTTCCCGATAGGGAATTGGAGGAACCATATATCTGGCACAATTGGTTATGTAAATTATGTTATACAGTATTATATATTTAGCTGAAACTTATGGCTGCATGGAAATAATTTACCCTGCAGCCATAAGGCCATTTGCGCCCACTGTGGGATTATGGATGCAAATTAAATGATAAAATAAAACATGCAGCCATAAGCAATCAGGTAATAGATGGACTTTATAGCGGCTGTATGATTTATTTTATGTTTGTTCGTGTCTCTTAGGATTTTCATGTAAAATTTGACAAAATATTTCTACAATCATATTTCGAACAAATTGAAGATAATTGAAATTATGGGTTTCTATGCCAAATTTTTTGGCTTAAGAGGCTTTACCTTTTTAGACAAATAAATGTTCTCTTGGATTTCCTAGATTGCTAGATTTAATCATTAATGACAATGCCATAGGTAGGTGAAAATGGCCTCACCACATATCTTTTATTTCTCGTGTTATAATACTGTAGCTAGCTAGCTATCTTTACATGTCCATCATGTTGGTTTGTCCATCAAAATGTTAGACGGCATACCAACAATCTAAAATAGAACAACGACGACGTTGTTCTAAAATATTCGACATTATTTGGGATTTCCTGGATGACGACTTCATTTCTAGTGTCAGATATTAATTAAATTTGGCGGAATCTAGTCTCTTTCTATTTGTTTGTCTGTCTGAACATCAATACTGACATAGCATACAAACAGTTTCATTGCTGCCAATCAATAATACTAACATCGGTAATGAAATCGGAGACCAGGTAAACCTCATAAGATTTTAACTATGTGGTGCGATATAATATAATTTAACATACGGATTGCCAGACATCGAAAATAAGGCAGACACCAAGAAAACGGAATCAGGACAATTCAATCCCGGTTAATTCGGTCCCATTAATTTAGTGTTTTGGGACCGTATTGACCGGATACTTGATATGGAATGAAATCAGAGAACAATAAAAAGCACATATCGAATATTTATGTTGGTATGTTAAAATATATTTTGACAAACATATTGACAGATAAACGGACAGACATACAAACTGTACAAATACTACCAAAAATGAAAACTGATACCGTAAATTAAGTCAGAGTCCAAAAAAACGGCCATTGCCAAGATCTAAGCTTTATAGGTTGTCATATTGTATTTTGACAGACATATCAACTGACAAACGGACAGACTTACAAACTTTACAAATGCTGCCAAACATCAAAACTGATACCATAAATTAATTCAGAGACCATGAAAACAGACATTTCCAGGATTTAAGCTTTGTAGGGTGTCATATTGTATTTTGATAGACAGATCGACTGACAAACGGACAGACATACAATCTTTACAAATGCTGCCAAACATGAAAACTGATACCGTAAATTAAGTCAGAGTCCAAGAAAGCAGACATTCCCAGGAATTTAGCTTTGTAGGGTTTCATATTGTATTTTGACAGACCTATCGACTGACAAACGGACAGACATAAAACAGTAAAAATGCTGCCAAACATGAAAACTGATACCGTAAATGAAGTCAGAGTCCAAGAAAACAGACATTCTCAGGGTTTTAGCATTGTATGGTGTCATATTGTATTTTGACAGACAGATTGACTGACAAACTTAGTTAGATAGTAAGGTAAACAGCAGTAACTTTTATAGTTTACTGAATACAGTAGTATGGTTAAGATTTTCAGCGGGAAATTCAACCCATGCCATCTAAGAGCCATACAAGAGCTGTACAACTAGATGACTACAATGTAAACCTAGGCCTGTAACTGTACTTTTAACTTTTTATCAATCTGCATTGCAAATAGACAAACAGCCAGATTTCAGCATTTGATTCATTGTCAATTTGGTTCTACTGGTTGTATTTACCAGAACTGACTAAAAACTGATTGTTAGTAAAAATTTCTTTGTTCATGATGGCCACCGGTACTTCTCGATCTACCAATAGTGATGAGGATTATAATCCCAACTGGAGTGATCAGTCTAGTGATGAGTCCTTGAGTGATGAGTACGATGGAAGATATGCTAGTTTGGAAGAGTTGGAAATGCTGGCCGGCATCCACAGACGTCCAAAAAAACGACCTAAAAAGGGTATCCAATTAAAGACTCCTGATAGGCCTAATCGGGGCATTGAGACTGATATCGACCGAACAGGCACAATTAGTAACCAACCACCGGTTGATGAGAATGTTAACAATCAAACATGTGAGAGTGGGACTAGCGGTGACATTGGCAAGGAACCGGGTTAGATTGTAAATGATCAATCAGGTGAGATTGCCGATGACCGAGAGGCGGCCGAGGTGGAAGCCGCCAATTTTGTTACCGAGAATAGAAAGCGTGCTCCAAAGGGACAGCCGAAAAAAAACGAGCAAATACAATCGAAGAACGGCAAGTTCGTGATCGCAGTAAGCATGAAGTCTTGCCTCCATGTTCGACATCGTGTTACCAAAAGTGTCGTACAAAAATTACTGAAGTTGATCGAGTACAAATTAATAAAGATTAATGGCTCTTGGGTGTAATAGAGCGACGTCTTTGGATAAGAACAAGTGTTCTTTCCAAAGCCAAAAAGCAGCCTGGATCAAGTGATTCAAGACGATCCCAAACGCTGGAATACCGCTTCAAAGGTTTAACTGTCTGCAGGAAATTTTTTTTGACAACACTGGGCTATAAGCCTAATAATGATAAGCCAATTACTTCAGCTCTACAGACACTGAATTCAGACGGAGATGTTGTTAGAAGGAATCCTGGCTTATCAACCAGTTTGCTTCCAGCACCGGATCGACGTGGTCGCCACAGTCCACCAAACAAGTTGGACACTGAGAAGATTGTTCAACACATTGAAACGTACCACCCTTCTTGTGCTCCTCATTATAGGCGAGAACATGCTCCGAACAGACGATATCTGCCGGAAGACTGTACAACGGAAATTATGCATTCAGATTTTGAGGAAAAACATTTTAAATGCAGCATTGAGATTTACTGCCGAACAATCCGTGAACAGAATATGGAACATGTGAAACATGTGAAGAATATGATCAACACAAAAAAGGGAAGAATTGTCAGGGAAATAAAGCTACTGATATAGAAAAGAATGAGATTCGAGTTGGTCAAACAAGCGAGAATGAAAATAGGGAGGCAACTGCAGAAAATGCAGTTGAATGCAGCGAGTGTGTTGCCAACCTGATACATGTTATGAAATACAAGGAGGCAAGGGCGGCATATAAGGATGATGGGGAGAAAAATATAAATGCCACTGCCGTTGATATGGAAAAGGTGATTATGTTACCTAGGATGGAGGGATTTAAAATTTGCCTATTCACACGTCGACTTGTAATGTTTCACGAAACTTTTGCTCCCTTGCGTGGGAAATGGACGCCATTTTCGGTCATCTGGCATGAGGGTGTTACTGGTCGAGATGCCAGTGATGTTGCCAATGCATTCTGGTTGTATTTTCTCGAAAAGCGCGACATGACAGATATTCTGCTGTGGCTAGATAACTGTGGTTACCAAAACAAGAACTGGACACTTATTAGTTTGCTGATTCGTGCTGTAAATGGCCCAGAGATCAGTGCTGAAACAATCACACTGAAATACCTCAAAGCTGGATACACACAGAACGCTTGTGACTCAGTACATGCCACTATTGAGAGAAAGTTACGAGCAAAGGGGAAAGTCTATGATTTTACTGATATGGCGGAATGCATTGGCAGTGCAGGTTGTCAAGTTAAAGAAATGACATCCCCAAGTCAGGTAGTGCAGTGGCCAAACAATGTAAGCCAGTATTATCTGGGCAAATCCACGTGTCGACCTTATTTTGCAAACATGGTATTGCTTCAGGTGCGATGAGGATCAGATTTGCTGTTCTGGAAGGAGCGTCACACAGAAAACGAATACAAAAGCCATCGAGTACTGAAAAGTACAATTTGTCCAGAATTTAATGAGTCACTTCCTAGCTGTTTGAGCAAAGTTCAGGGAATTCCTGCCGATAAGAAGCAGGATATCATAACCAACCTATGCCCACTAATGCCTGTAAACAGAAGAACGTTTTGGGAAAATTTCCCCACAGGATCTGGGCCCGACTTACAGAAAACTACATGAACTGTGTCGAAAATAATCACACCTATCTAGGTACTTATAAACTTAAAACTATTCGGAGATTATCTTTTCTGTTACAGCGTAGACTGGTTTCTGCTCTGCTCTAGTTATATATAGCGCCACTTATGTAGTACCAGCACTTAAATAGTGGATTACATTATTAAAAATCGATCAAAACAATAATTACTGTTTTCTACCTTACCACAATTGTTATTATATTGATATTCCATCTAAGGTAAAAGGCAGTATCTCATTTTTCACTTGACTGAGTGATTCATCATTAAAAAGAAATTTACTAGAAATTTACTCCCACTTTGTGCTCACAACCCATAAAAAATTCGAATTTGAAAGTTATGTGTTTTAAATCAAGAGGTGTGAAAACTTAAATGCGATTTACTCAAGACTGTCCAAATTGAGATACGGCTTTTTACCTTAGAAGGGCAGTGTTATACATCAATTAGGTCTTAATATCACTTGAACCTACTGCTTAATATCAGTCATAAAGTAAAGGGAAATAATTCCTAAAATTTGGATAATCAGTTATTATTAAATTATTGACATTACCAGTTTTTACAGTAAGCTTATTATATATTTATATAAATAAGGCTAAACTTATATACCGGTATTCTGTGACTGATCCTAGTCTGTAATAATACTGTTATATATACTCTAGGTGTATACTGGTATTCTAACACTAGATATATACCATGTTACATTGAGTAGCAATATTGGTAACTATGAGACTGACAGTTGATACTGATTTCCCCTAGATTTACTTTAAGGGGGGTCTGATACTTTTATGCAGGGTGGCTATGTAGACACCCACAGAAAGTTTCAGACTAATTGCTCAAAAATTGTAAAAGTAGTAGGGTTTTGAAGTTGACAATTTCATAAAAAAATATTTGGAGATAATCGACCTTTCATTGTACATAGTAATAGTAATTTCAATAGGAATCCCTAAATAGGAATTGTTATAACTTAAAACTGAAAGAGCTATTAAATAGCGGTTTTCAGATTTGGAAACACCATTCAATGGTGCATTATAATAGATCATAAAAAAAATTTCGACATATTTTTGAACAAAATGGTGTCCCCCCCCCCCCCCCCCCTTAACTGTTATTATCGTGATAGGCATTCAACTTTAAATAAATTATGTCTGACACAAAACAAACAATGTCAGATAGTCTCTTAGCTGCCACACTTAAAGCTGCCACAGTGGAAGCTGAAAGGAGGGCAAATGAAGCAAGAGCCCAATTAGAGTTAGAGAGCATTCAGGCTAGACAAGATTACTTAAATAAACAAAGGGCAGCGATTCAAATGCAACTTCTAAGTCGATCTACTCTCAAAAGACAGGGATTTACTTCCTCGGCCGAAGGTACTACTACTGATTCCGAGTGTAAAGGTAATAAATCTTATTCAAACCGATGTAGAAGAGCGCCCCAAAGACATAAGTTGTCTAACTTACCCCCTACGGTGAGAAGGGAATTAGCTAATGTAGACTTAAGTAATAGAGAGTCAACAGCCCCAGTTGTAGAAAGACTCCCTACTATAGTAGATGAGCCAGAAATAATTGGGCCTGTTAGCAAATCCCTGTTAGAACAAGTCTGAGACTAAAATAGAGCTGCAAGAAGTACAGCAACGTATCGCTCTCGAGCGTGATAAATTAGTAAATATACAAATGGGTATACCACCACCCTCTGTAACAATGTAACAATTGTAACAATTTCATGCGCAAGGTGTGGAGCCTATACGCATCTATACTGCTAGTGAAGTAGAAACTCCTATAGTAAACCCTATTAAGAGTATTAATAAGCCTGTCGATAATGATATCCCATACCGATCTGATAATAATCTGAGAAATTTATATACCGATAATTTGATATTAAATAGTACGATGGCTCAAGAAAGCTTCATATGTCAGATAGATGGCTAGAACAGAAGCCCGTCAAGCGGGAAAGGTGGGAGAGGTCGTCAAGTTTAATGGAGATGAGATAAATGGTTACCTTTTAATGAATATTACAAGGATAACATACAAAACTCCGTACTATCCAGCGGATAGAAATTACGATTCCTTATCGAGTGCTTGGAAGGACCTCCCAAGTTAATGGCGTTAAAGTTTATTGGACATCCGGACGGATTGAGACAAGTTTGGGATACACTTAACATCAGGTATGGTAATAGGACTAACATAGCTAGATATCTGTATGCGAAATTAGTAGCGCCCAGAAAGTTTCTTAGCAGCGGGATTATAGAGTTTTCCGATGAGATTCAGTAGATCTGTAGACAGTTTGACTTGTTGGGTAAGTCTCATGAATACCAGAGTTCTATGGTTGTAGGAGCCATAGCATCAACTTTGCCAAAGGGCAGAGTAGGTACTCGCTGGGACAAAAAGGTTCTCTATTTGATGGACCAACAACATAGAGATCCAACCATGGCGGACCTTATGTCGTTCTTAAACGGAGAGGTAAGACTACATCTCATAAAACAGTCTAGAGAGAAGACTCCGGAAACCAAGGTAAGTGAAAAACCCGTTACTAGGTGAAAGGTAACACCAGTGTGTTATACGGATGATTATGAAAGTCAAACGTCTTATGACGAAAATAGTGGCAAAGACACCGAAAGATCTTATTACACAAATAAAATCAAGAAAGACGTAAGTAAACCTAAGGCTCAAACCAGTGGCAAGAGAGAACAGATAACAACTCCCCCTACGTCTCCCAAGAGAATTCATGGAATTCATGGAAGAAAGAGCTAGCGTACAAAATACAATGCAAGTTAAGGTAAGTAACATCAAACCTAAGTGTGTATTGTGCGACGGGCCACATCGCTTGAGTGGGTGTGAGGAATTCTTGAAGAAAGAACTAAAGGACAGACGTGATGTCATGTGGGACAAAAGGTTGTGTTACAATTGCCTCAGGTGAGGACATCAAAGGAAAACCTGTTACTCAGACGTGAGGTGTGCTAAGTGTGGAGCGAAACATCATATCTTACTACACACCGAGTTTGATAAGTTTGATGTACAATTCAGGGATGTGAACGACACTGACCATAGTTCGGAGATGGAAGGATTCCATACAGATGAATTTTCTGACGAAATTACTCTTGTTATATGATCAACACAACCGTATATCGAGCCCTTACATATGAGACCGAAACGGAGGGAGAAGAACACCAACTATCTATTCCGGATCGACAGCTTTCATGGAAAGTTTCAACACCATCTGTCGGCATCCGAGAGTTCCCAGTTGTGCAACTAAGAGTACATGGACAAGCGAAGAGCTTAATAGTGAATGCCCTCCTTGACTCCGGTAGTACAGGCACCTTCATTGACAAGGACCTGGCCGAAGATGTCTTTGCTGGTCAACCAAGGTTCCGAACCAAACTGAACCTTTCCGGGATTATACAGGTTTGGAAATCTACAGTATCCACAGACTTTTATGTTGGATCGCTGTCCACTCCCCAAGATGAACTAGGTGAGAACAGTGTAAGGTCAGATAAAATGGGGGCAATAAAGAACTTTGCTACTAGCCATAGCCAAGTAGAGCCTTACAACTGGGACGAAGACCATTTTACCCAGCAATACAACATACCTAGATTCAGAACAGATTACCCAGGGGTACAGATACTGCTCGGCCAGAATGCGCACAAAGCGCTTGAGATCCTAGAGAAACGGCCTGCTTGACTGCGACCACTACAAACCTACGCGGGAAGAACGAGAGTAGTTTGGTTTTTCACGGGACCTTCCCACAGGACTTTGCAGGAAAGATCGAAGGGAGAGCAAGTCCATCAGGTAAGTGAGTGTGAGGAAGCCGTGAGCGAAGAGGATATCCCAGCTGAGGAAACTCTATGCTCCTCAGACAACAACGACATCCAGACTCTATATGACGAGGAGAATACCATTGAACTCCTCACTGAGAATCAAACTTGGTCAAACCAAGTTAATTTGTGTAACCTTATCTGTCAAAACAACGGACTGTTGACTTAAGACGACGAAGTCAATGAGGCGGTAGAGCGATATAATGATCAGATACGCGATGAACACGCGGTACAATTCTTTACTCAAGAAGCTATAGAGCTAATTCCTACAACAAAGCATTATCCGTCGAGGAAGAGAGAGCTAAGCAAATTCAGGAATAGCGTCGAATATTCCAAGGTATTTCTAAACGTAATTTACCCAACTATTATCCAGTAGTACACTCGTGTAGTGTACAAGCTTTTAATTTTATTCTAAGTGCTAAAATAAACTACAGTGTCTCAAAATACAGAGTTGCATACTAATTACTAAGTATTCCAGAATTCGTATTACTAATTTATTACGTTACTGAGTTATACTAACAACAGCCTAAATACTGTATTATTTTGACCTAACAGCAATTAATAAGCATGAGCGTAGAAAATAGAAAACAATCAAGAGAAATAGTGCCTATCTAAACATCACAATCAAGCATCAGGCACTCCTTAAACAACACAACATAAAATAGCATTAGTGGCAGCGCTAGTGTAAATGGTCAAGGCCACCCAAGCTACATGCGGTCTTGCTAGCTAAACCCGCTACAATATCGTAGTACTGCAAGGCTGAGATGAAATCTGGATCGTCAGCCCCCAAATGCTGTAATAACGACCAGTCCCCGGTCCTCTAACTGATTAGCCCGACCACAAATACTGTCCCTTGCCAGCGTTGCCACACATTGGATCCTCCGCTCTCCTTCCATCGCTTCCACAGTGCGCCCGCGACGCCTAACGGTACCCTTAGCCCGACATGCTAAAGTGAACAATTACCGTATTGGCGCAAGCATTACAAACAGTCTGACAGTCAAAAGGAAAATCTTTATAAGGATATGCTACATTGCAAAGATTTAAGAAATCAAGAGTCAGTCTAAGCAGTAATTACTATTCAAAGTCATAATCAAGCAAGCATAACAGCAGAAATCAGCATTTACAATCAACAGAAGTACAAAATCAGTAACATAATTAATAATTCACAACAACAAAACTGTAAGAATGATTAAGAACATATAACACAAATATAGGAATGACACATTGTCTATATTATCATTGGTCCAACAAAATCCTACTACTGTTAAACCAACCTAAGTAGCTAAACCAATGAAAGAGCCGGAATATGGCTCTCTGCCTCTCGGAATCCCAAATCATTACCATATATGGTAATAATTCTGTCTCGGTGGGCTTATAGGTCTATTACCTAACATTAATTTCGCGATTATTAAAGCACATTTTTAGCGTTAATTTAGTACAACATTAGTTTGAGATATGAATGAAATTAATACAAATACACATTAGATTCAATTAATATCAATGAACGGCAAATATACGACTTATCTAAATTACTCTATACTGTATGATGGGTTGTCTTAGTACACAACGCCATATATCATAACACCGCTCCAAGGGAAACATGTAATGTTTTCCTCCAATTGTAGAAGAATTAGGGCGATGTGAAATAACAAAATAAAATTTACTTTTAAACAATTCAAACAACTCGGTTCTAATAATTCTAATAATTACGTACAATTAATATTGCCATTGTTACTGCATAATAATGATTACATACAAATTAATACAAATTAGATTACAAAATATACTTTCTTGATATATTTACAAATTAACAATTTACTTGCTGAAATGTAACATGGCTAGGACAATGTCCCACAATTCCCATCTCAAATTATAACGAACAATTATAACAAAGAACTAAATATAAAACGTATTTGAGGCTAAATGTTTAACTAAATATTATTGCATTTAAGGCCGATAATCAAACTAAATATAAAATACATAATAATTTCTTTCATTTTGGAATCTTTACTTAACCCTATTAGTACCGGGCTATAAAATGTTGTACAAATACCGGGGGGGGGGGGGGGGGGGTGGTCATATTGACCCCCCCCCCCCCCCCCCCCTTTAAAATCTACAAATATTTACGAAAACGTCTGATTTTTTGTTTGTACGTAGGTATCACTTGTCTGGATCCGAACGAAAAAAAAATTTTCGAAAAAATGTACTGGGGTGGTTATATTGCAGCACCAAAATTACAAGTAGTGCACAATTTTCACAAAATTTGAAAGTTACAATTTCGGCTAATTATTTTTTTCAATACAGGTTTTCTGGGGTGCAAAATACATTGAAAAATATTTAAAAATGATATGATTACTATAAATGGCTGTTTAGTCCTCTTTGCGTAGGAAAAAAATGAAAAAAACAAGTAACCAGCACTTTTCAGTTAGAACACAAAATTTTTAATTCACTTATACGATGCTATAAATTCACATTTTCAGGTTTTCGAGGGCGCTGATTCTAATGGAATACATTTCTAATATGCCAGATCATTGCTACTTGTATTTTTCGGCGTAATTTGGCAAATTTTGGTGCTGGCACCAAATTTCGTACCCATCACCAAAAAGTACACGTTTGCGATGTCCAGTGCTGCTTTTATGGATTCCATCGGATTCAGTACCCTCATAAACCCGTATAACGCATGAAACAAGGTGCTGGAACAACAATTTTCACCCACTGGCGAAAAATACAAGTTTGAGAACTCTTATGAAATTTTTACTGATTCCATTGAATTCAGAACCATCACAAACCCGTATAACGCAAGAAACAAGGTGAAACAATCAATTGATATATTTGATGGTTTTCAAAATTTGGTGCTAGCACCACATTTTGCACCCACATCCGAAAAATACAAGTTTGAGATGTCTAGTTCGATAATTATATATTCCATTGAATTCAGAAGAGCCATAAACCTCTAAGACGCAAGAAATAAATTGTCACAAGCAATTTTATCTATTGAATGAATTTTCAAAATTTCGTGCTAGCACCAAAATTTGCACACAGCATCGAAAAATACAAGTTTGATACGCTTGGTGCAACTCGTATATATTTCATCGAATCCAGAACCCCAAAAAAACCCCAATTGCGTAAAAAACAAGTTTCAAACAATCAATTTACAAAATTTACATAATTCAAAATTTGTTGCTGGCACCAAAATTTGGCACCCACCGAAAAAAACAAGTTTGAAATTTCTAAAAATCTATTTATATGAATTCCATCCAATTTCTAACACCAAAAAACCGGTGTAAATCAAAAATAGAGATGTTACAATTCATATTTAATGAAATGTAATTTTCAAAAAACGTCTCAAAGAAAGTGCCAAAAGTAGGGTTAAAAAATGGTGCTATAACTCGAAAAGTACCCAATATTTTTGAAAACGGTTTTCACTACAAGGAAGACAATAGATTTTTAGGAAAAATCATAAAATTTCAGATTCCCAACTGCGTTTGTTTCAGAATTATAATAAAAAAACCACGGGGGGGAGGGGTCATATTGATCCCCCTGGGTTTAATAGGGTTAATGTATAAAAAATGCAATCGCCCTTAAATTGGATGATTGCTCAGGTAAGTGAAAGGAGTAAGCCAAACCTGCTCAATCTTGTCTTGCACTTGTCTCCCCAATCACTTCCTTTGCCTCTTTCAATCAATTTTAGAAGAAATAATTTATATGTGTATATGAGTCCAGTCGGATATACAATTGTCGCCTACAATATACATCAGAGCGACGGTAATGTATATGTTTACAGTTTGTCGCTCCTCAACGACTGGCTCCTGGGTCTGGGCTCGCTCCCCTCTTTTGGCCTCGACCCAAATACACCATTCTGCCCCCGGCAGATTCTGTTGACAGCGTCCTGGAAGCGTCACTTCCCGGGGCTGGTGATGAAGACGATCCTTGAGCACCAATGGTTTCCCGGCTAACGCTTCTTCCTCTTCCTCGACCCATTTGCTGCACCGCTGTGAGTAATTCCGCTAACTCCTCCTTCTGCAGCTGCACGCACGCCCTTTCGGACGTCCCCTGCGCCTTACGCTGCAGTCGTTGCGCGTCAATAATCTCATGGTATTGAGCATCCTTGGCTTGGTGTTTACTAAGGACTGCTCCATTAGCACCTTGCCGTGAGCCATGGGCTCCGGCTGTCGTCGCTGTGGGCGCGGCGGTCCTTTGCTCCTCTACCCATTCAGCGGTCAATGACCCCAAGCGAACATGAGTTAATAAGAATTTATTTCTATATTTATTTCTCCAATCGCCCCGTGCGCGCATGATCTTTCTCATCTCCGAAAATATTCCATTAGTAATTCTATCACAAATAGCAACAAAATTCCATGAATATTGATTGTCCATATTGAGTTGCCGGAAATAGAATCTAATAACCACAACTTCTCTATTCCTTGGAAGGTCCTGAACAGTAAGCATTAACTCTTGATACTGCGGTAGCGATTAAAGACAGGGTTCGTACGCTACATGCGATGGATCCACTGCCCAGAATCCATAGCCAGCCTTAAACGGTAGCCATCTCATTTGGGCTTGAATATTATAATCTGCTACGTCCTCCCACTTATCCAACATCTCTCGAAGCAGGTTGGCGCTATGGTTCTGCAAGGAGTCGTTGTGCAGCTGACTCTTTGAGCTGTGGTGTCCCTTCACCCCACAATATCCGCACTGGGAAATGAACACGGTACACGTGTAGAATGAATGTTCCGTCTCGTTATACCAACGGCAGACCTTGTGCGCTGATTCGACCACAGCATCACACATTTTCTGACCATGTCTTGTGCTACCGTACAGCTTGCATCTATGTGTTTGCGGGAACCAAGCCCTCTCATATATGAGGTCTCCAATTGGTCTCGCACTTCCTTCTTTCCCAATGTCTAGAACAATGTCATCTTCTCTGGTTCAGGGTTGCTGTTCTGGAACAAAGTAAGCATCCACACCCTTGTTCTCGATCTCTAATACTTCCTCTCGCATCCATTTAGGATACGTCTTCTCCACCGGAAGATCCATTCCGAACACCTCTACTAACGTCTCAGGCCAACCCTCTCCCTTCTTCTCTCTAACTGGTCTGTCCACGTCCAAGTGGACGGGAGTACCAAACCCGCGGTTTTGGTTTCCAAACCACTTCTCCAATGCTTCTGGTATCGGATACTCCATGGAAGGTCGCTCTCCCAAGTCTCCAATATTCTGTCGGTATACTCCCTCGAAGATCGCTAATCCCCTTCTGACCATCGATGTGTTATCCAAAGATTGGTTGAAGAACGGGGTTAAGAAACGCTTCATCACATCGGACTGAATTTCCCCCTTTGATCTGATGTATTGGTCTCCTCCAAACACCAATGGATGGCGCTTCAAAACTCTTGCGACTATGTCCGTTATAAAGCAAGTTACCGTGTTTGACTCCAACACTAAATAATACTGCAAAGCACGAGGTGGTGCACAAATGTTCCAATATACCAATGCTTGCCGCTTGAAATGTGATTTGAACTCAGCTCCCAGCGGCGTGTTATATTCACCATACGCCTCCTCATACTTCTTCTGCGTCTTCAACTTAAAATCCCAATTATACAATAAGTGCACTATAAAACCCATACCAGTCTTGGCAGAATTAGGGTACTCCCTATAAATTCCAATTTTCTTTGCCCATAGCAGTAATAGCTTCGTATCAACGAATGGTCTCGGCAATCAATCCTCTGGGTCTGCCATAGCATTGAAATCACTCTCTAAATCACTCTGGACACCTGATCCACCTTGACATAATCTTTGTTTAGAATTGCCTCCCTAACCTTCTTGGGCAACATCCTCGCATCTATTCGCTGAGCTCCATGCATACCTCCTCGCCTATATACCTCTAGAATCTGCTCCCGGGGATCCTTCCTGCGCCTATATTGCGTTGTTATGATTGGCTCCGGTCTACCCCGGTCCGCTCTCACGCACATAAACACGTGGGTTACGCCATCGGCCGTGCGAATTTGAATACATTTACTTGTTAGGCATTCTTGATGAGACCCTCCCTCATTATCGTAGAACATCAGTCACCAGTCCTCCAAGGATTCCTCCGTCTTCCTCCACTGATGCTGTATCTCGACGGATGGGGTCCATATGCCTTAGGGTCGTCATATTGGGTATAGGAACCCTTTCTCCTCAACCATGCTTGGTCCACCTCCTCGTCATCTGGGAACGTAGCCACCGCGACCCATACCTTTATGTATTTATCTAGCCAACCGAATAACCTACTCTCCCTCCCTGGAGCTCCAATCTTGTCTAAGGTGTCGTAGTCTGTAATCTGCATCGGAACATCATGCAGGAACTTCGCGCATAAGGCTTCCCTCAAGCAGTCGATGTTCCCATGATCCGCTAATGTCACCATCGGTAAGAACCGAATGGCTTCTCATGCCTCTGGATGATCTACCAACATCGCAGCTTCGTTACTACTGGAATAATACACCGGCCTAGGTTGAGATATAGCTTGTGGAACAAATCCAGTAACTCTCCTCATTTCTTCCTGGTGTTTATCCGCAGTGTTATTGTACTCGGCTATGCGTTCCACGAAAAGTTGTTTTGCCTTTGCCGCTCGTTCTTCCTGTTGTAACGCGCCTATCTCATCCTGGTGCTCAGGCGTGAACTTCTTCTCCGGATGTGGCAAAGTGAATGTATACCAGGGACTCGAGGGTTCCAAACCTGCGGATTTGGTACTCGAGTCCTGTGCCGCTTCACGCCGCGCTTCCAGGTCTTTGTACGCTCGATAAAGCGAAATGGCCGCTGCCATTTCTATTACAGCGAGAGTCGTACGAGGTTTAATCTCCGTGTACGGATCCAAAGTCGTAATGGTCAGCGTAACAGCTGACCAGTCTCTTTCCGCTAAAATCGATACTTATCATTGGATTACTCATCGGATAACCTCTTTCGTTGTTCCTAAGAAACTGGTGTGCCTTACACTGCGTTAATATCGGCTTGGGATTTAGCTCGTTTATGCGATCGGGGATGGATACATCTTGTTTGTCCATGCATTCGCTACATTTATAAAATAACTTGTATACACTGAAGACCCTTGGCATTTCCTCATCTTCCCCTCGGGTTCTTCGGTAGAGATGCATTCCATCGAACTGATCTCTAACGGCAGGTAGGGGTTCGTCATGCAACAAATACATATTCATATGATATAATCGAGCGATGTCCTCGTTGGGATCCGCACTCACGTCATTCGTTACATTCATCACATCGAGTAAGTGGCGTGAGCCACTGAAACAGACCCACGGATCTGATAACAGTGGTCCTCGGGTTCACTATCTTTTCGGTCATTATAGAGCAGTTCTGATAGTCTAGCATTATCAGGACTCAACTCCTCCTCCGACTCGCTGAAGTCGCTGTAGTGATCAATACAGACTCTCCTAAATTCGATAACATCTGGTGGTTCTACTAACGATGGCTGTGGTGTAGGCTGCGAATCGTCATATCCATCGTTCGGCTTATCGCCACCTGGAAACTAGTATGAGAGGGGTACGCGTGTATACCAACCTAATATGGTCCTATGGGCGTGTGGCCCATTTTCATATGGCTCAACTGGTCTCATTTCCCATATTTGGTGCGCGATCAGTTGTTCCGCTCCAATCAACATGGACACATTTCTATAACCTACCTGGTGACTTGGTATTTTGAGCTCGTCAAAATACTCCTGTGCTATGGGACTCATTGGTGGCACCTTATGTAACTGCCTTCCAAATCCCTTCATAGCCAAACACTTAAACCCATCCAGTGGCAACGCTCTCCTCTCTTGGCGAGTGTGCTCTTCTCTCGGAAGTAGGGAGTCTAGTTCGACAGAAATCTTATGTCCCTTGACATCTCCTACCCCGTGCATGGATTTTAACTCTATCTTTATTTCCTCAGCATCCTGGAAGCTGGAAATGGCCCTCGCCACTTCCTCGTCTATATATGATAATGTGGATGCGGTGTCCAACATCACATATATTCTCTTTGACCCTTTGTCTCCAGTAAGTTTCACCAGTATCACGCTGAATATTTCTGACGTGGCTGATGATAAATACGTCCTCACGCTGGTTGATAAGCTATCAGTGGTGAATCCCTGGCAGGTCTAGCAGAGGGATTTTCTCTTACCTTAGCTTCAGGAACCTTTTCACTAGACTGTCTAGTGAGCTGTAATCTCTCCTCACCTGTTAGGAACTCTATAAGGTCCACCACTTTGGGATTTCTCCTATGATGATCCTCAAAGTACAGAACCCTTTTGTCCCAACGAGTGCCTATTCCGCCCTTGGGCAAGGACGCAGCTATGCTACAGCTCCGACTATCATTGAACTTTGGTGCTCCTCAGATTGATTTAACCAATCTATCTGTCAACAGATTTCCTGAATCTCATCTGAAAACTCTATAATTCCAATACTAGGGACTTTCCTGGGAGCTACCAATTTAGCATACAAATATCTAGCTTTATTAGTCTTAATTCGACACCTGATATTGAGTGTATCCCAGACTTGTTTTAATCCATCAGGATGTCCTATGAACTTTAGTGCCATCAACTTGGGAGGATCTTCTAAACATTCGATGAGGAATCATATTTTTTCACCGTTCAACAATACTGAGTTTTGTATGTTATCATTATAATATTACTTAAACGGTAACCATTTCATCTCATCTCCATTAAACTTTACGACCTCTCCCACTGATACTGCTTGACGGGCCTCTGTTCTAGCCATCTGACGGGTAAAACTCTCCTGAGCCATTGTATTATCCAGTATGGGATTAGCCGAAAACGTATTCTGAGGATTTTTTGTCAGAATATTGGCTTATTATTATAAGTTGGTCTATTGATGTTTTTATCTATAGGGTTTTCTTTGTCACTAGCAGTATATATGCTGTTAGGCTTCACTGCTTGTGCATTACCAGAATCAGACTGTAAGCGGATTCACCCCTGCACTACACAGCGGAAAATGGGCAAAATGGCTTTTTACCAATTATAGTTGTGAAGGTGACATTGCGAATATAATGTAACCTAATAACCAACTCAGGCAACACACACTGCCAGCCGCAAGCAGATTTGAGAGGTCATAAACCTCTCAAGGGGACAAAGGGGCTAGCGGGGCTAGCACGTGGGGACAGTGGCAACAGGGAGTGGGGAGATGGAGATTAATTAGGTTAGCCAATGATGGGAGGGGAAAATAGGTGATTGGAACGCATCCATTGGCCAGGCCGCTTAGAACAGTAGGAGCAACCAATATGTGTCGGTAATATAACCATTGTACTTATTGATTCTGATTCAGTTGGTATCTGTAGAGTTGTGAGACCGGAACAGTTTTTAACCGTCGTTACTACCGTGCTATTATATTCTGATTGTGCTATTATTACGATCTGACATTACAACAAATATCACCAAAACTCAGTTATTTGAATGGCCTTTGGCCTTAACATTCAGACACAACAGCCTTTCAGCAGCCTACAGACGCGGCGACGCTTATAGCCCAAACAACACACCGGTCGGGGTTTAGAAACCAACTCCTGAATCCCGTCACACAGACCTAAGTGGTTTTAATATAGTTACAGGAGGTGGTATTCCTTTCTTTAGGTTAACCAACCTATCACTCTCCAAAGCTAAATGATGTTGGACTTTATGTTCTCATTTTATGTTCTCTTACGGTACCCTTCAAAGAACTTATAGTACCTTCTAAATCTCTTAATTGATCTTCTGTTTTTTCCTTAGTTTGTTCTAAAGCCCTTTAATGATCTACAGTTTAGTTTAGAGTGAGATAGCCCCTCTATTATTTTTTCTATCTCTCTCCGCCCCTTTTCAATCCACTGGTCTAATTTCTCAGATCTTGCCGATGCTGTGGCAGTAAGTGATTGAAATTGAGGAGCAATAGGAGATAATTCCTCTATTAACTACTAGGATCGGCATGCTGCATTGCAGCTGCATTTTTAAGAATGCTGTGCCGGCTTGTCAACAAAATTGCACCGCCACAACTCCCTATCACCCATGACATTTGCCAGATCATCCGCATCTTTAAGGCCAGTGTCCTTTAAGATGAGTCTCAAGAAAGTCATGGGCTGTCCACCATGCTTATTCACTCCATAAGGCTGCCAAAGTACAAGATTATGCACTGGCTGGTCCTCACGTCGAAAGCAATGTCCTGCAAAGCGGAGGCGATTTTGTTCTAGTGTCAAGCTTGGGGGAACCAATGAGACACTCAATGAGACACCAATGAGACCTCAGGGGGAACACCATCTACTCCACTGGCACGATTGGTCTTAATGCTCTTTGCAGCAGCCTTCACTTCTGCAAAGGAGATATCGCCAATGGGAATATCTGGGAGTACAGACTCAGACACTTTCACTTCTATAAAGTTATCAGGCAATACCCTGTCATTATTGAGGAGCTTTTCAAAGTGGGCTTTCCAACCATTGAGGCGATCGGCTGGTGATTCAGCCTTAACCTTGGTGGTTGGTTGGCTTTTCCGCCCACTAAGCAGTCCTCTATTAAAGATTTTCCCATGAGTATTAACAGTAGTATCTGGGATTTTGCTACTAGTCAGGGGTAGGGGTTACTGATTTTTCTCCAAAGGAAATTTCGAATCATCTTCTACTATCAAAGGGGTCTCCAGAATTGAGTTATTTTTAATGACAGGACCACTTACTTCTGGTTTGTCTAAGATGGTGTGAAGCCTACAAGGATGAACTGTTATTGGGGTGAAATCCAAAGACCTCAAATCAGGGTTGGCCAACTCTCCTCTTGCAGGTGGGGGTAAATTAGGCAACTTACATAATATCGGGGCCTGTCTGTGTCCATTCGAGTTGGATTTATAACTCTTACACTCAGATTCTGTGGTAGTACCTTCATCCAAGGAGGTAATGAATCCATATCCCTTAGGAGTCGCCAAGTTTCTGATTTTTGCCTTCGATTCTTCTACTTGTTTTCTTTGTAATTCTCCCTGTTCTCTAATGGCTTCTAGTTCTATCTCAGCCAATTCTTCTGCTGCCTTTCGCTCCACTTCGGCTGCTATTCTCACTATTTCTACTTTATTCTACTCACTCTTTCAGTTTGGCCTCTGCTGCCTTTCTTTCCCTTTCTATCCACTCTTTCTTTGCTCTTTTCCTCTGTTCTAGGGCGATAAGGTCATTCTCAGTATTCGACAGCATTTGTGTCTACTGTTGACGGTGACACAGAACCATTTGAAGTGTTATGGGGCGTCCCCCAAGGAGACACACTTGCACCATTCTTGTTCATTACTGTGGTTGACTATGTTCTACGCATGTCCTTAGATCATTATAATGATGATGGGGTGATGATAACTCCATCTACTAGCTCCAGAAGTCGAGGAAATCCTGCCAAGTACCTAACTGATCTAGACTTTGCTGATGACTTAGGAGTACTCTCAGAATCATTAGAGGGAGCCCAACAGCTCCTCAGCTCATTAGAACATGCTGCTTCTAGTGTTGGTCTTTTTATTAACTCCAGAAAGACCAAAATTCTGACAGTTAACTTTGAAAGTCCTCAGCAAGTCTCTGATCGGATGAGCATAAGCTCAAAGGATGGTATGCTTGAGCATGTGGACGACTTCTGTTACCTGGGATCATGGATCCGGAAGTCAGGTGAGGACCTTCGAATACATAAGGGAAAGGCATGGGCAGCCTTGAATAGGCTTTCCAGGATTTGGAAGTCACCGAGAATTAATCGGAAACTTAAGGTCCGATTATTTAGAGCAGCAGTAGTTCCAGTACTCCTCTACGGGAGTCCATGCTGGGCTCTAACTGCTGAGGACACCAAATCTCTGGATGGCACATTTACAAGAATGCTACGCCGGATACATTGTGTCAAGTACAAGGCACACATCTCCAACCAGACACTATATAACATTGGAGGTGTCTCATAGGTTCCCCCAAGCTTGACACTAGAACAAAATCGCCTCCGCTTTGCAGGACATTGCTTTCGCCGTGAAGACCAGCCAGTGCATAATCTTGTACTTTGGCAGCCTCATGGAGTGAATAAGCATGGTGGACAGCCCATGACTTTCTTGAGACGCATCTTAAAGGACACTGGCCTTAAAGATGCGGATGATCTAGCAAATGTCATGGGTGATAGGGAGGGAGTTGTGGCGGTGCAATTTTGTTGACAAGCCGGCACAGCATTCTTAAAAATGCAGCTACAATGCAGCATGCCGATCCTAGTAGTAGTATTATATAAATAAATCACAATCGAATTAATACTGCAATGTGGTACTGGACCAGCACCACTAGGCCTACTGCTTCTAGATTTACCGCTCCACCGGAGCAGTATTAGAAAAAAAAAATAAGTTACTGTTTGGACTTTTAGACCTTTATCCCTTTAAAGCCGGCTTAATAACAATTTTCTGCATTGAAAACCGGCTATAGAAAAATTTTTTTTTTTAATTTCTCAAAACCCTGGAAATTAAAATTTTTTTTTTATAGACAAAATTATAAATCAACATTAATTACGTATTTAATATTTTGAGAGTTTCTAATTTGCATGTTATTATTATTTAGATACCGGAACTGGCTGAAAGAGATAGAAAACCTGTTTCAGCGATTGCTTTGGTGGCTTTACCAGCAGCCTTTCTGTGGCTCCTTGAACCACGTAGACACATCACGGATGATCTCAGAAGGGCAAAACACATCTTCACTCGTAGGAGCGCTACCGTTATGGAGTAAGGGGTATCACGCTTTGCAGACAGAAGCAAGGACATGTGATTTATGAGCGCATTGGCCGATCTACTTAGACCTCCACTTGCTACAGCTACAAAAGGGCAGAAGCCTGCATGTTCAACCATATTGATTCGCTCCTTGTACTTCCGTCTCTTTGCATTCTCGTGCATATTGTATGCAGCATCAATTGACCTTGGGTTGGAGTCGCAATAAGGATTGAAGACCTTCACATCTACTTAAGTTCGCTCAAAAGTACCTCCCCATACACCCGAGGCTGCAACGTCCAAGCGAACATCATCCTCCCTTGTGGTGCTGAGCAAGCTGAATTGTTCCTGTTCCACTTTCTGAAGATGTGGTTCCAACTCAACATCTTTAGAAATTTCCGAGAGGATTTCAGCTAGCAGATCTCGTATCTCATTGTGTCTCAAGTTTGGAAATCCACCTGTGGGGCAGTCTAGCGAATGAGACACAGTGAATGAAGCACCACAGACACATGTTGTAGGAAGTTTTTCTGGGGTCCACCCATACCGTAGGCAAAGGGCATCCCGAAATGCGGATTTGTGTAGGGAAAGCCCGTTGTTCGATATGGGTAGGACGCTCAGCCAAGCCGATGCACCTTTTTCGTTTGCCAGATTGCGATGATATTGGGCATCCGGGCTTAGGAAGTTGTGGAGGATATCACATTTTGTCTTAAGCGCGCAGAGGTCAGCAGTCTTCACCTTGGTGATAATTTCAGACATTGCGCTTCTTAGGCCTAGCCCTAGATCAAGCTGTTCTAGTGGTTCACAGATCTTCATAGAGCATTACTATAGCATTGTAATAGATCAGAGGGCTGGAGAATTGCCAGGCCTTCCTCTCGTGTTGGCAGAGCTAACAGTTGTCTTTCCACATCTCCGGGAGGATTCCTACCAGTGACTGATGGGATAAACTTGTTCGTGATAAGGTGTTCATAGGGTTCGAGGGCATCGGTAAAGTGTGGTGTTGTTCTAGCAAGGAAGTTCAACTTATGTTGGAAACCGAAAATAAAGCAGCTGTATGATGGATGAGGTGCCGATTTTGCGAAATTTGTTAGGCATGAAAGTTCATCGGAAAGTTCTTCCACTTTCTTAGTTATGATTTCTGTACATGCTAGATCACTCCCAATGACTGACCCCAGAACCCTATGGCCATTTACGATCTCAACACCTGTAGAGGCAAACAAGTCAAGTGCTTCAGTATTTAAGTCTCCCTTAACTATAAGCTTTGTCTTCACAGCATTCGGGTAGTATCCATAGCCAGGGCTGATTTGACAGACCATTTGCCAGTAAAACAATAGAGTTTTCAGTTACCTCCGACACTTGCGTCATCTGCATATCATTTTTGAATAGATCTTGATTTTTCATGATGATCGTTTACAGTGGGGTAGCGAGGAGATTCATGTAGATCTATTGAAGGCTTCTGAGTGTCGACTGGCTTAGTTTCTTAAAGTACTGGGTGTGAGGTGTCAATTACATCGTCCCATGTATCGGCTTGTTGGTCGCCGTTGTCATCTACATTTTTTAATAGAGAAGCCTGATTGCAGCTTATAGCCATTGGACTATTCGTGTGGGTACTGATGTGGGCTGTTGCTTGGTAAGCCTCCACTGTGACATTACTGGAGGATTCCGGAGGTATCGAAGAACATTGTGTAGGTGTACTGGTGGCATTTTTGATTAGGACAGCTTGAGTCGGATCTGAGGATTTTAGGAATTCCACCAATTTCTTGACCATGGGAAGGGTGCCAATAGCATACATGGCCATGGCCAGGACGTCACCCTGAGTAGTTCCCTCCCGGGACCAGATAGTCTCATTATCGACGAAAAGTGGAACTGCTTCTCTGTATGAATTCATAAGTGCAGCAGCAAGGGCTGGGCAGATGACAGATGCATTCCGTAGGGCAAGTTGCCTATTCAGAGAATTGAAGGCATTTGTTGCATCTATGAGGAGGTTTGCCTCGCACTCATCCGTTTCAAAGAAAGCCCTTAGTGAGTGGATTCCGTGTTCTATTCCTGCTTTTTGTCCAAGGCAAAGTTGCAAGTTTCCAGCGAGCTCCTCCAGGTCAGATCTAGCACATTTCATTATAGCCTTACCTACTATTCTTCTCAGCACTTCTCCTATCCCAATTGGTCTCACCCCAGGACATTTGTCCAGTGCTATTAGGCGGTCGGCATTGAAAGCTACTAAGGTTTGTGGATCAACATTATTCAGTGGCAAATCTTCTAGCTAGACCTGCAATGGCCTTCCGCAGATCACCTGAAGATTGGCCAAAGGCCGTCAGTATCCGCCGCCAGGCATTTGCATCCATGCCTGAGGGGCCAGCAGAGCCTTTTGTGCGTAGTGCAGCAGACAGAATCATGTCCCCATCAATTTTATCGAAAATTATACGATGAAAATCAATTTCTCTATTCCAATTGTCTTCGATAAGAGTATGATCCAAAGGACCAGGCATGGGGTGCTTTTCTAGTAGGATTTCTTTTACACATTTATTTTTCACCCTGTCTTTCAGATTAAGTATACCACTCCTGCTTTTATTTCCAAGTAGATTTACAGCAGCAGAGACTTGACCATGGGACATATTTATAATGAAAGTGCGTCGGTGTCCTTCATCGATGTTTTTTGCCTTTTTGATCTTATGTCTCCGAGATTGCAGTGTGCGACCCTCTATAAGCAGTTCTTCAAGATCCCCAGCTTCCCACAGATCAATACGTCTGTTTATGGTTTCACTAAGGGTGGATGAACTTGCATTTTTTGCTGCCGAGCGAAGCAACAATGCCGGTGCAACCATCACTGCCAGCAACGAGATACTTTCCATGTTGGATTTTTCAGTGAAAGCCTTTAGCAATCCTGACATCAGTGTGACAAAACGATGCCCAGCTTTAGATCTTGGAACTTCAAAAAGGTCAGGGGACCAATGAACAATTTCGTTGTAGGCATCATTTAACTGGGTGAGGAATAAATCCCCTGGCACTCCATTCCAAGAAAACCCATGGATGCAAGGTGTAAAACCAGGTAGGTTCATATTTGCCCTTGTGTACTCCTTTTCTGACTGTTCGGTGTTAACTGAAAGAGCGGAGCAACCAGAAGTGGTCGGGGTATTTTTGGAAGCAAAAATTTGTGTGTTTGGATCCAGTAATATTTGTATGTCCCCTTGGATTGAGATATTTGGATCAGTACATGGATGTTTGGTTGTTTCACAGTCCGGGTTGGAGTGAACCAGTTGCTGAACAACTTTAGTGCCAGAGCCCGTGCAGGTCATCCCTGTGTTGTTCGCTTTATGTTTCCTCCGAGTCCCATTGCTGTTAAATGCTACGCTTTTCGAACAAACATCACATGATGAGTGGCTGTGGGAGCCTTGGCTATAAACTATTGTGGATGTATTAGGCTGGTCAGAAGTACATTTTTGTTGGTCGCCACTAATGGGAGTGGAGTTACTGATAAATGGCGCCACACCATCCCTGATATTATTGTCATTTTCGTTTTTGTGCCTTACAAGTACTGCCTCATTTTCAATTTCCTTGCAAACACTTTCGCGATAACGTGTAACTATTGAGTCGTCGAGATTGCTAAAAGATCGTCCATTTAAAAGAATCGAGGCAAAGTAACAAACAAAAGCTCCACAGTTGTGGCCATTTTGCTGGATCTTTGGTAGCCGCATGACAATGCTAAGATAGGGCTGAGTGATGTCGAAGTCGAGATGTATTTTGGCTATCCATCTCTGTAATAGTTCCAGTGATTCCTGAGTCCTACAGGCAAGCGAGTCAAAGTACCATAGCTGACTGGTCTTTGGAGAGTAAACAGGCATAACCCAATGGCAGTTACTAATGTTGAAAGGGAAAAACAAAAAATCAAAGTCCAAAAGGTCAGATGTGCTTGATCGTTTCACACCTCGGAGTCCTTTATGCTTGAAAATCGACAAGAAATTGGAATTAAAGACCTTGGCCGAGCCACTAAATTTGGTACATAGGTTCTTAATGATTGCTTCAATAATGTTGTCTGTTAACCACTTGTCTTTTGAATGTGAAGAAATGTCATCTGAAGATATGTTCATCCCACTAAACCTATACAGATCTACTGAACATGGTGGTATTTTGAAGTACACTGTCTGAAAGATGTGTTGTGTTGAGCTGTGTTGTTAATAATTAGTAGGTGATTGAGGAAAATGAATTATTAAAGCATTAACTGAGTTAGCTAGGTAGCTAACTATTCAAATGTTCTAAGCGTTACAATATTTCATAATTATTTCGAATAAAAAAAAATCGTGTTTTTTTAAAAATCAAAATCCAACTAACAACTAATTTTTTGTTGTGATGTAATACAAATAATTAATTTTAATTGTAAAAACTAGCTTGTATTATTTTACTCAATTCTAGAAAAACAAAAAAAACAAAAGCTCAACCTTTTGTAGTAAGACTTCATAAGTACAAAAAAAATTTCACAATTTTTTTCAAAAATCATTTTTCAAAATTTATTTTTTTTTTAAATTTTTTTACTAATGTAGGCCTACTACTGTACTAAAGGTAAAATAAAATATTTAACTTCTATCACCATTTTGGCCTTGTTTTACCGTTATTATTATAAGAAATTGAAATATAAATAATAAAAATTATAATAAAAAGAATATTATATTATAATAGAGTAATGTATGTTATACTTATTATGTATGTTATAATATATGTATGTTATGCATGTGACAAATATTCCAGAATGGTGGATTGATTTAAATTAATTTATAAAGCTTTACAAAACAACTTTGCAACATTACATTTAACTGTGTTGAGGAAAGCAGTAAATGGGGAACAATGTAGTAGAAGTATGTTTTTATAACATTTTCAAAAAAATAGCAAAAACTAGCTAGTATTATAAAAATTTTGTGGGGGTGTGCCCAAAACACACTACTACATACACTCAATTCGAAAAGTACAATGCAACTATAAAATTACATACATAGCAAACATGTCTAACACGAAGAAATATCCATGGATAGAGCAATCTTTTGTTGAATAATAAATAAATGTAATGTTAAATAAAATTATTATGTATTATTATTATTTACATTATTATTTATTAATATTAATATTATTGTCCTATGCTGGATCCGGACAATTCCGACCCGGACAATTCCGACCCGGACAATTCCGACCATGAAAATTTCATTCGATCTCTGAATGGATCGTAATTGTCCGGGTCGGAATTGTCTGGGTTGCAATTGTTTGCTAAAATGTTTGCAAATGTTTGCGATATTAAAAATAATAAATCCGAGGTAAATAGAATAAAACTAACGACGAAACCAATATGTTCTCCGATAATTTGTCTTACTATGCTCCACAAATTAACGTTAATTTAAGTCATCTTCGAAACACCAGGTAACACTTTATCTCGTGCGAAATGTAACTCCGTAACGATGAAATGCATGCTTAACAGATTGGGTACGGCCAGTAAGAAAGTTACCTATCAAAACTAAAACATTTTGCCCTTTACACCATACAGTACTCTCTAATGTATGCAGAAGCAGAGTGTGTGAGGCCGTGTCCGTGTGTGAGGATACAACATCTGCTCCAAGAGAATGCAGTTCATCTATTAAGCTGCAGAAGTCTTCCACTACTTCTATGTAGTAACTGTGTAACTATCAGACTGTAGAACGGTGAGAACTTGCACCGTGCTTGTGCTGGTGAAAGTATTATTTCCATTCAAAATGACAAATAAGGGCATCACGAATAAGCTTCTCACAGATCCAGGATACAAAGTAAGGGATATGGGAATGGGACGATAGTTATCCGGGTTATGTTTATGAGGTTTTCTTTAACAATGGACTGATAATTGCAGAGCGCTAGTCATCTGGAACAACACCAGAATCGAAACTAGAGTCTTCCACATGCTCAAGCATACCATCCTTTGAGCTTATGCTCATCCCAATTAAAAATGCGACCGCGCTACGTCGCTAGTCGCTACGACATTATTTACGCCATTATTTTACGACATTCAATAGATATAGAAATGTCCCTATCGTATTTGTTTCAATCGTAGGCCCCTATATGAATCAATCGTACACAGGTTTATGTGCTACCCCTGTTACAGTTCACAATCTAAGCAAGTCCTTATTAAATTTGGTTATCATTGAAATTGTTTCTTTAACTTCAATTAAAGTTACAACTGTACAAAAAATATTAAATTCACATTTTTACTGAACTGCTGAATTCCATACTGATTACTGGATAGAGAGAGATTGTCCTACTGCTCTTGCTGTACTCCAGCGCTGTACTGTATACTGCTGTACTGGCATACCAGCATACTGCTGTACCTTACAGCCGTACTTACTGACTGCATTACTGAGATAGCCTATATGCCTGTATGCAGCGCAGCTCTGCATCTGGATACGAAAGTCGACAAAATAATGCCTTGCGTGCCGATATGAGTGCGACTAGGGTAGACTACCAGGGATATAAAGTTCGTCTCACTTTATTGTGCGCAAAAAATCTGATAAAACGGGATCTATTTCGCCTTCCCCACCCGTACGCGCATGTCGTTGTCGATGGCTCGACTGGTTGCTCTACGCAGGTGTATACGACGGACCCCGTCAAAGCCACCATAGAACCAAAATGGAACAGCCATCACAACCTCTACTTGTCTCACAACGACTCCATCTGTATAACCGTATGGAACTTCCGAAAACATTCTATCCGATCCAAAGACTCGTTCCTCGGGATGGTCCGGTTGACGTCCGAGATTATAGACCGGGTCAAGGACACGGGGTTTCAGAGACTCGCATTGGCTCAGGGGGTCCCCGCCCAGGACTTGGCTAGCAACCCCGTTCGCGGTCACATTATATTCTGTCTCCAATCTCGCGACAGCCAGCGCTCTGAGTTGGGCAGTCGGAATGTTACCGTGGATCGAGACGGGTTTCTAAGCAACGGAACCGGGGCAGCTGTGCGTCGCCATGGGAGCGACGCGGGGGGAAGCGACCTCGCGTGGCAACCCCAGCGCAGCGGCGCCCGACAGCGCAGTCGCTCGGTTGGTCCCCGATGCGCCGCACCCACGCCGCCACAACGCCGCCCGCACGCCGCCACACCGACGACAGAGTCCAACCGCGGCTCTCGCCATCGCCACTATATGTCGCGCTCGCAGCTCCACAGCACCACGGCGGCAACACAGGAACATCTACCAGACGGGTACGAGAAGAGATGCACCGCCGATGGACAGGTCTACTATATAAACAAACGAAGCGGCGAGTCCACCTGGCACGACCCCCGTCTCCCGGAGGCGGGGGCCGTGTCCCCCTCCTCGCTGGGCCCCTTACCCCCGGGCTGGGAGACGCGGCAGACAACCACCGGTAAGACCTACTTCGTCAATCACCTGGAACGGACCACGCAGTTTACCGATCCGCGGATCCCGCTGGCGTTCGCCCAAGGGCAAGGGCTCGCCGTGTACGCGGACCCGCCCGGCTACCATCGGGACCTCATCGCCAAGATGACGTCATTCCGAGCGGAAGTCGCGGTGTTGCGTCCGCCCGGACATTGCCGCATGGAGGTGAGCCGCGAGGATATCTTCGAGGAATCGTATCGGCAGGTTATGAAGATGAAACCTCGAGATCTGCATAAACGACTGGTTATTAAGTTCCAGGGCGAGGAGGGGTTAGACTACGGGGGTGTGGCGCGGGAATGGTTCTATTTGCTTTCCCACGAGATGTTGAACCCAATATACGCGTTGTTTCAGTACTCCAGAGAGGATGTCTACACTTTGCAGGTAGTACGGCGTACCTCAGGTCTACTGTACTAAGAATTTTCTAAGAGATACATTTTGCTCACCCTAATGCGCCGCATAATGAATGGTATTTCTTCATATTTTTGAAATTTAAATTGGAATTGTTTTCAGGGACAGTAAAGGTTATGCCGACTATCACTAACATCAATCATTCCCCTTTTTTAGTTGGCAAAAGTTGCAGAAAACTTCGTATATAAATTTCCAAGTTTTTTTAATTCTTCATATAAAATGCAAAGGTTAATTAAAATACGTCGAAGTATAAAAATTCGAAAATGAAATTGCATTCTTCAAAACTCAAAGGCAAAAGTAAAG
>JAUCBJ010000471.1:0-29499 GCA_032718475.1 Nemertoderma westbladi | reverse complement strand
AATTCGACGCAAATAACAGCTGATTACTCTCAAAAATGAAACTGTAACCTGTTCTATTGTGTTTAGTTTATTGTTTTGGTTAAAATAACGTGCCACTGTAACCTGCTCCTTTCCCTAAATTGAGAATTAAACATTGAGGCGGGATTTTAATTCGCCAAGATGGGATTTGCGTCCCCCCCCCCCCTGTCTCGAAAAGTTTTAATAATAACTATTTCATCAATTATCTCGCGAGATTTATAATTGTCTCGCGAGTTTAATCATTTTTCTCGTGAGTTTAATGATTTTCTCGCGAGTTTAATTATTTTCTCGCGAGTTTGATAATTTTCTCGCGAGTTTAATCATTTATCTCGCGACTAAATTCAGAAGAATATCAAGGGGAAATAAAATGTCGAATAAAAATACTAAAAGTATGCCATACCCAGCAGCGCATTATAACTCTAAAAGACTCACATTACAAACATGGTAACCCTATTTTCCCCCCCTAAATGTGGGTAGAATCAACGAGTAGAAACATTGAGGTGCTAAATGTGGGTAGAATCCAGGAGTAGAAACATTGAGGTGCTAAATGTGGGTAGATTCCACGAGTAGAAACATTGAGGTGCTAAATGTGGGTAGAATCCAGGAGTAGAAACATTGAGGTGCTAAATGTGGGTAGAATCAAGGAGTAGAAACATTGAGGTGCTAAATGTGGGTAGAATCCAGGAGTAGAAACATTGAGGTGCTAAATGTGGGTAGAATCCACGAGTAGAAACATTGAGGTGCTAAATGTGGGTAGAATCCAGGAGTAGAAACATTGAGGTGCTAAATGTGGGTAGAATCCACGAGTAGAAACATTGAGGTGCTAAATGTGGGTAGAATCCACGAGTAGAAACATTGAGGTGCTAAATGTGGGTAGAATCCACGAGTAGAAACATTGAGGTGCTAAATGTGGGTAGAATCCACGAGTAGAAACATTGAGGTGCTAAATGTGGGTAGAATCCACGAGTAGAAACATTGAGGTGCTAAATGTGGGTAGAATCAAGGAGTAGAAACATTGAGGTGCTAAATGTGGGTAGAATCCAGGAGTAGAAACATTGAGGTGCTAAATGTGGGTAGAATCCACGAGTAGAAACATTGAGGTGCTAAATGTGGGTAGAATTCAGGAGTAGAAACATTGAGGTGCTAAATGTGGGTAGAATCCACGAGTAGAAACATTGAGGTGCTAAATGTGGGTAGAATCCACGAGTAGAAACATTGAGGTGCTAAATGTGGGTAGAATCCAGGAGTAGAAACATTGAGGTGCTAAATGTGGGTAGAATCCACGAGTAGAAACATTGAGGTGCTAAATGTGGGTAGAATCAACGAGTAGAAACATTGAGGTGCTAAATGTGGGTAGAATCCAGGAGTAGAAACATTGAGGTGCTAAATGTGGGTAGAATCCACGAGTAGAAACATTGAGGTGCTAAATGTGGGTAGAATCCACGAGTAGAAACATTGAGGTGCTAAATGTGGGTAGAATCCACGAGTAGAAACATTGAGGTGCTAAATGTGGGTAGAATCCACGAGTAGAAACATTGAGGTGCTAAATGTGGGTAGAATCCAGGAGTAGAAACATTGAGGTGCTAAATGTGGGTAGAATCCACGAGTAGAAACATTGAGGTGCTAAATGTGGGTAGAATCAACGAGTAGAAACATTGAGGTGCTAAATGTGGGTAGAATCCACGAGTAGAAACATTGAGGTGCTAAATGTGGGTAGAATCCAGGAGTAGAAACATTGAGGTGCTAAATGTGGGTAGAATCAACGAGTAGAAACATTGAGGTGCTAAATGTGGGTAGAATCCACGAGTAGAAACATTGAGGTGCTAAATGTGGGTAGAATCCAGGAGTAGAAACATTGAGGTGCTAAATGTGGGTAGAATCCACGAGTAGAAACATTGAGGTGCTAAATGTGGGTAGAATCCACGAGTAGAAACATTGAGGTGCTAAATGTGGGTAGAATCCACGAGTAGAAACATTGAGGTGCTAAATGTGGGTAGAATTCAGGAGTAGAAACATTGAGGTGCTAAATGTGGGTAGAATTCAGGAGTAGAAACATTGAGGTGCTAAATGTGGGTAGAATCCACGAGTAGAAACATTGAGGTGCTAAATGTGGGTAGAATCCACGAGTAGAAACATTGAGGTGCTAAATGTGGGTAGAATTCAGGAGTAGAAACATTGAGGTGCTAAATGTGGGTAGAATCAACGAGTAGAAACATTGAGGTGCTAAATGTGGGTAGAATCCACGAGTAGAAACATTGAGGTGCTAAATGTGGGTAGAATTCAGGAGTAGAAACATTGAGGTGCTAAATGTGGGTAGAATCAACAAGTAGAAACATTGAGGTGCTAAATGTGGGTAGAATCCACGAGTAGAAACATTGAGGTGCTAAATGTGGGTAGAATCCAGGAGTAGAAACATTGAGGTGCTAAATGTGGGTAGAATCAACGAGTAGAAACATTGAGGTGCTAAATGTGGGTAGAATCCACGAGTAGAAACATTGAGGTGCTAAATGTGGGTAGAATTCAGGAGTAGAAACATTGAGGTGCTAAATGTGGGTAGAATCCACGAGTAGAAACATTGAGGTGCTAAATGTGGGTAGAATCCACGAGTAGAAACATTGAGGAGCTAAATGTGGGTAGAATCCAGGAGTAGAAACAATGAGGTGCTAAATGTGGGTAGAATCCAGGAGTAGAAACAATGAGGTGCTAAATGTGGGTAGAATCCACGAGTAGAAACATTGAGGAGCTAAATGTGGGTAGAATCCAGGAGTAGAAACAATGAGGTGCTAAATGTGGGTAGAATCCACGAGTAGAAACATTGAGGTGCTAAATGTGGGTAGAATCCACGAGTAGAAACATTGAGGTGCTAAATGTGGGTAGAATCCAGGAGTAGAAACATTGAGGTGCTAAATGTGGGTAGAATCAACGAGTAGAAACATTGAGGTGCTAAATGTGGGTAGAATCCAGGAGTAGAAACATTGAGGTGCTAAATGTGGGTAGAATCCACGAGTAGAAACATTGAGGTGATAAATGTGGGTAGAATCAACGAGTAGAAACATTGAGGTGCTAAATGTGGGTAGAATCCACGAGTAGAAACATTGAGGTGCTAAATGTGGGTGGAATCCAGGAGTAGAAACATTGAGGTGCTCAATGTGGGTAGAATCCAGGAGTAGAAACATTGAGGTGCTAAATGTGGGGAGATTCCACGAGTAGAAACATTGAGGTGCTAAATGTGGGTAGAATCAACGAGTAGAAACATTGAGGTGCTAAATGTGGGTAGAATTCAGGAGTAGAAACATTGAGGTGCTAAATGTGGGTAGAATCCACGAGTAGAAACATTGAGGTGCTAAATGTGGGTAGAATCCACGAGTAGAAACATTGAGGTGCTAAATGTGGGTGGAATCCAGGAGTAGAAACATTGAGGTGCTCAATGTGGGTAGAATCAACGAGTAGAAACATTGAGGTGCTAAATGTGGGTAGAATTCAGGAGTAGAAACATTGAGGTGCTAAATGTGGGTAGAATCCACGAGTAGAAACATTGAGGTGCTAAATGTGGGTAGAATCCACGAGTAGAAACATTGAGGTGCTAAATGTGGGTGGAATCCAGGAGTAGAAACATTGAGGTGCTCAATGTGGGTAGAATCCAGGAGTAGAAACATTGAGGTGCTAAATGTGGGTAGAATCAACGAGTAGAAACATTGAGGTGCTAAATGTGGGTAGAATCCAGGAGTAGAAACATTGAGGTGCTAAATGTGGGTAGAATCCACGAGTAGAAACATTGAGGTGATAAATGTGGGTAGAATCAACGAGTAGAAACATTGAGGTGCTAAATGTGGGTAGAATCCACGAGTAGAAACATTGAGGTGCTAAATGTGGGTGGAATCCAGGAGTAGAAACATTGAGGTGCTCAATGTGGGTAGAATCCAGGAGTAGAAACATTGAGGTGCTAAATGTGGGGAGATTCCACGAGTAGAAACATTGAGGTGCTAAATGTGGGTAGAATCCACGAGTAGAAACATTGAGGTGCTAAATGTGGGTAGAATCCACGAGTAGAAACATTGAGGAGCTAAATGTGGGTAGAATCCAGGAGTAGAAACAATGAGGTGCTAAATGTGGGTAGAATCCAGGAGTAGAAACAATGAGGTGCTAAATGTGGGTAGAATCCACGAGTAGAAACATTGAGGAGCTAAATGTGGGTAGAATCCAGGAGTAGAAACAATGAGGTGCTAAATGTGGGTAGAATCCACGAGTAGAAACATTGAGGTGCTAAATGTGGGTAGAATCCACGAGTAGAAACATTGAGGTGCTAAATGTGGGTAGAATCCAGGAGTAGAAACATTGAGGTGCTAAATGTGGGTAGAATCAACGAGTAGAAACATTGAGGTGCTAAATGTGGGTAGAATCCAGGAGTAGAAACATTGAGGTGCTAAATGTGGGTAGAATCCACGAGTAGAAACATTGAGGTGATAAATGTGGGTAGAATCAACGAGTAGAAACATTGAGGTGCTAAATGTGGGTAGAATCCACGAGTAGAAACATTGAGGTGCTAAATGTGGGTGGAATCCAGGAGTAGAAACATTGAGGTGCTCAATGTGGGTAGAATCCAGGAGTAGAAACATTGAGGTGCTAAATGTGGGGAGATTCCACGAGTAGAAACATTGAGGTGCTAAATGTGGGTAGAATCAACGAGTAGAAACATTGAGGTGCTAAATGTGCGTAGAATTCAGGAGTAGAAACATTGAGGTGCTAAATGTGGGTAGAATCCACGAGTAGAAACATTGAGGTGCTAAATGTGGGTAGAATCCACGAGTAGAAACATTGAGGTGCTAAATGTGGGTGGAATCCAGGAGTAGAAACATTGAGGTGCTCAATGTGGGTAGAATCCAGGAGTAGAAACATTGAGGTGCTAAATGTGGGTAGAATCCACGAGTAGAAACATTGAGGTGCTAAATGTGGGTGGAATCCACGAGTAGAAACATTGAGGTGCTAAATGTGGGTAGAATCCACGAGTAGAAACATTGAGGTGCTAAATGTGGGTGGAATCCAGGAGTAGAAACATTGAGGTGCTCAATGTGGGTAGAATCCAGGAGTAGAAACATTGAGGTGCTAAATGTGGGGAGATTCCACGAGTAGAAACATTGAGGTGCTAAATGTGGGTAGAATCAACGAGTAGAAACATTGAGGTGCTAAATGTGGGTAGAATTCAGGAGTAGAAACATTGAGGTGCTAAATGTGGGTAGAATCCACGAGTAGAAACATTGAGGTGCTAAATGTGGGTAGAATCCACGAGTAGAAACATTGAGGAGCTAAATGTGGGTAGAATCCAGGAGTAGAAACAATGAGGTGCTAAATGTGGGTAGAATCCAGGAGTAGAAACATTGAGGTGCTAAATGTTGGTAGAATCCACGAGTAGAAACATTGAGGTGCTACATATGGGTAGAATCCACGAGTAGAAATATTGAGGTGGTAAATGCGGGTAGAATCCAGGAGTAGAAACATTGAGGAGCTAAATGTGGGTAGAATCCACGAGTAGAAACATTGAGGTGCTACATATGGGTAGAATCCAGGAGTAGAAACATTGAGGTGCTAAATGTGGGTAGAAACCAGGAGTAGAAACATTGAGGTGCTAAATGTTGGTAGAATCCAGGAGTAGAAACATTGAGGTGCTCAATGTGGGTAGAATCCAGGAGTAGAAACATTGAGGTGCTAAATGTGGGTAGAATCCACGAGTAGAAACATTGAGGTGCTAAATGTGGGTGGAATCCACGAGTAGAAACATTGAGGTGCTAAATGTGGGTAGAATCCACGAGTAGAAACATTGAGGTGCTAAATGTGGGTGGAATCCAGGAGTAGAAACATTGAGGTGCTCAATGTGGGTAGAATCCAGGAGTAGAAACATTGAGGTGCTAAATGTGGGGAGATTCCACGAGTAGAAACATTGAGGTGCTAAATGTGGGTAGAATCAACGAGTAGAAACATTGAGGTGCTAAATGTGGGTAGAATTCAGGAGTAGAAACATTGAGGTGCTAAATGTGGGTAGAATCCACGAGTAGAAACATTGAGGTGCTAAATGTGGGTAGAATCCACGAGTAGAAACATTGAGGAGCTAAATGTGGGTAGAATCCAGGAGTAGAAACAATGAGGTGCTAAATGTGGGTAGAATCCAGGAGTAGAAACATTGAGGTGCTAAATGTTGGTAGAATCCACGAGTAGAAACATTGAGGTGCTACATATGGGTAGAATCCACGAGTAGAAATATTGAGGTGCTAAATGCGGGTAGAATCCAGGAGTAGAAACATTGAGGAGCTAAATGTGGGTAGAATCCACGAGTAGAAACATTGAGGTGCTACATATGGGTAGAATCCAGGAGTAGAAACATTGAGGTGCTAAATGTGGGTAGAAACCAGGAGTAGAAACATTGAGGTGCTAAATGTTGGTAGAATCCAGGAGTAGAAACATTGAGGTGCTAAATGTGGGTAGAATCAAGGAGTAGAAACATTGAGGTGCTAAATGTGGGTAGAATCCACGAGTAGAAACATTGAGGTGCTACATATGGGTAGAATCCAGGAGTAGAAACATTGAGGTGCTAAATGTGGGTAGAATCAAGGAGTAGAAACATTGAGGTGCTAAATGTGGGTAGAATCCACGAGTAGAAACATTGAGGTGCTACATATGGGTAGAATCCAGGAGTAGAAACATTGAGGTGCTAAATGTGGGTAGAATCCACGAGTAGAAACATTGAGGAGCTAAATGTGGGTAGAATCCAGGAGTAGAAAAATTGAGGTGCTAAATGTGGGTAGAATCCAGGAGTAGAAAAATTGAGGTGCTAAATGTGGGTAGAATCCAGGAGTAGAAACATTGAGGTGCTAAATGTGGGTAGAATCCACGAGTAGAAACATTGAGGTGCTAAATGTGGGTATAATCCACGAGTAGAAACATTGAGGTGCTAAATGTGGGTAGAATCCACGAGTATAAACATTGAGGTGCTAAATGTGGGTAGATTCCACGAGTAGAAACATTGAGGTGCTAAATGTGGGTAGAATCAACAAGTAGAAACATTGAGGTGCTAAATGTGGGTAGAATCAACGAGTAGAAACATTGAGGTGCTAAATGTGGGTAGAATCAACAAGTAGAAACATTGAGGTGCTAAATGTGGGTAGAATCAAGGAGTAGAAACATTGAGGTGCTAAATGTGGGTAGAATCAACGAGTAGAAACATTGAGGTGCTAAATGTGGGTAGAATCAACGAGTAGAAACATTGAGGTGCTAAATGTGGGTAGTATCAAGGAGTAGAAACATTGAGGTGCTAAATGTGGGTAGAATCCACGAGTAGAAACATTGAGGTGCTACATATGGGTAGAATCCAGGAGTAGCAACATTGAGGTGCTAAATGTGGGTAGAATCCACGAGTAGAAACATTGAGGTACTAAATGTGGGTAGAATCCACGAGTAGAAACATTGAGGTGCTAAATGTGGGTGGAATCCAGGAGTAGAAACATTGAGGTGCTAAATGTGGGTAGAATCCACGAGTAGAAATATTGAGGTGCTAAATGTGGGTAGAATCCACGAGTAGAAACATTGAGGTGCTAAATGTGGGTAGAATCCAGGAGTAGAAACATTGAGGTGCTAAATGTGGGTAGAATCCAGGAGTAGCAACATTGAGGTGCTAAATGTGGGTAGAATCCACGAGTAGAAACATTGAGGTACTAAATGTGGGTAGAATCCACGAGTAGAAACATTGAGGTGCTAAATGTGGGTGGAATCCAGGAGTAGAAACATTGAGGTGCTAAATGTGGGTAGAATCCAGGAGTAGAAACATTGAGGTGCTAAATGTGGGTAGAATCCATTAGTAGAAACATTGAGGTGCTAAATGTGGGTAGAATCCAGGAGTAGAAACATTGAGGTGCTAAATGTGGGTAGAATCCAGGAGTAGCAACATTGAGGTGCTAAATGTGGGTAGAATCAACGAGTAGAAACATTGAGGTGCTAAATGTGGGTAGAATCAACGAGTAGAAACATTGAGGTGCTAAATTTGGGTAGAATCAACGAGTAGAAACATTGAGGTGCTAAATGTGGGTAGAATCAACAAGTAGAAACATTGAGGTGCTAAATGTGGGTAGAATCAACGAGTAGAAACATTGAGGTGCTAAATGTGGGTAGAATCCAGGGGTAGAAACATTGAGGTGCTAAATGTGGGTAGATTCCACGAGTAGAAACATTGAGGTGCTAAATGTGGGTAGAATCCACGAGTAGAAACATTGAGGTGCTAAATGTGGGTAGAATCAACAAGTAGAAACATTGAGGTGCTAAATGTGGGTAGAATCAACGAGTAGAAACATTGAGGTGCTAAATGTGGGTAGAATCCAGGAGTAGAAACATTGAGGTGCTAAATGTGGGTAGAATCAACGAGTAGAAACATTGAGGTGCTAAATGTGGGGAGATTTCACGAGTATAAACATTGCGGTGCTAACTACTACTACTAGGTCGAGCTAACTCGGACAGTGGAAATGAGATCCTTCCAGGCTTCCCGATTCTCCATAGTTGTCGCAATTTCGTTTCTCCCAAGTTCAGTATCCCTTTCAAGTTGATCTATATATGTTATGGCCGGTCGTCCACGACTACGCTTTCCATGAGTTGGTTGCCAGAGAAGTAGATCTGGTATGACCTCGTCTTTACTTCACCAGCAGTGCCCACTGAATCTTAATCTGCGTTCACGGAGGGTGGTTGATACAGGTGGTATTGTACCATAAAGCTCGGCGTTTGTCATGTGTTGTCTCCAGCTGATGTTTAGGGCTGCCCTTAGTAGTCTTGTGTAGCAACCATCAATTCGTTGTTCAAGTGATTTAGTCAGTGTCCAGGTCTCACCCCCGTATAAAAATACACTTTCCACTGTGGCTCGAAAGAACTTAGTCTTCAGGTGCCTGGAGAGATCTGATTTCCAGATGGTATCCATTTTTGATAGAGCTACCCAAGCCTTTGCTTTCCTAACTTCTATGTCCTTTTTGCTACTCTCTATCCATGATCCAAGGTACTGGAAGTCATCGACCTTCCTTAGTTGATTATTATCAATGGTTGTCAAGTTTCCATCAACATTAAAGGTCATTAATTCGGTCTTTGTAGCATTTATATGCAATCCAACCTCCTTAGTAGCCCTCTCCACTTTATTTAGTAGAAGCTGTGCATCTGCTAGGGTATTAGAGAGCAGGGCGATGTCATCCGCAAAGTCGGTGTCTGTGACTGTAGTTGCCGGATATCTACTACTTCTGCGTTCTTGAAGTGTGAATCCCAGGTCTTCACCCTTTGTGGCCGTCCTCATTGCGTAATCCAGCACAATTACAAATAGTAATGGTGTTAATGTGTCACCTTGCAGTACGCAAGCCAGGATTGAGAAAAACTCAGTTTCACCATCTGGTGAGAGTACCTGCGCTTCTGTGTCACAATATAACAATCCAATGCCAGCAACAATTACTTCTGGTATTCCATAAGCTCTTAGGATTTCAACCATTTTACCTCTATGGATGGAGTCGAATGCCTTCTTGAAGTCCACAAAAGTCATGACAGCGGGGAGATTCTTTGACTTAATTCCTTCAATCAGTCTCCGTAGTGCAAGTATCTGAGCTATTGTTGATCTACTTGGTCGAAATCCGTTTTGGCTCTTACGCAGTAGTTTCTCTGTGAGGCCTAATCCTATATAGAATCATTTTATTGTATATTTTGGCAGCTACCACAAGCAGACAGATCCCACGATAGTTTGTTGGTTTGCCGAGGTCTCCTTTCTTGGGGAGAGGTTTAGTTGACCTTTAGTCCAAATTGGTGGTGGCTTTTCCCCTTTTAACATCCGGTTGCAAACATTCAATAATGGTCTGTTTAGCACTCCGGTTTTCCATACCTCCGCTGGGATTTCATCTAATCCACTCGCTTTATTATTGGACATGCTTTTAATGCTTCTTTGGAGTTCGGCAGGTGTGAAGTCCCCTGTTTCTATAGGTAGTGTCTTGTCATATATTTCACTTGTAGGGCTGACCTCGATGTTTGGTGGCTGCCCAAGCAAGTTGCTGAAGTGATTTTTCCACTTCCCAACACGTTCTTCAGGACTATCGGCTTTGAGGCGCCCCTTTGCACAACTTTTCCGACCAGATACCTCATTTACAGTTTGCCAGGTAAGTATTGATTGTTGCTGTATGTGAGCAGTTGTAATTGCTTCAGTTTTATCCTGTATGTACTTTTCCTGGCTGATGTTGTAGGCCAATTTAAGATCGTCCTTAGCTTTCTCAACCTTGTTAATGTTTTCGGTTGTTGGTTGTTCGGTTTTAACTTTGTAGGCTATCTTAAGATCTTCTATCTTACAAGTAACCTCAGAGTTTTGCCATGGCACATATTGTTTTAGTTTGGGTTTCTGGGGGATATGCCTCTTAGCTGATTCCTTGTGGGCTGTTATTATATTCTGGTATATTGAATTGGTGGATTGGTCTTCATCCATTGACTGAAGTGCTTCAAAGCGGTTTTGAACTTCTACTGTATAAGCATCCTTTACAGCATTGTCAGTTCTGAGTTTTTCCCAGTCATATTTGATTTGCTTGCTTGTCCTGGGTTTGCTGGCTCTCAAACTGAGTCTGATCTCTGCAGTCACAATTCTGTGGTCCGAACCAATTAGGTTGAGCGAGCTGTATGCCTCGCAGTTGATCATGCTGTTTCTCCACTTTTTGTATATGAGGATGTAATCCAGTTGTGCTTTGGTTCCATTAGGGTATTGAAAGGTCCATAGCTTCCCCTTACTCTTTTCGAATGTGTTGTTTGTTGGTATCAATTCACATTCTTCCATTAGGTCTAAAAGTAAGTACCCATTTCTGTTAGAACTGGTGTTATAGGTGTAACCCTTGATGTCTTCTGGGCCAATTTGCGCATTCAGGTCACCAGCAATGACTTTAACATTGTGTTTCGGAATGTCCTTTATAAGTCCAGTCAGTTCTTCATAAAACTTGACTGCTTGTTCTGGCTCTGAGGCATTGGTTGGACTGTAGCAACATATAACTGTTGCCTTTGGATTCCCATCAAATGTTGCGATCATAACCCTGGAATTTATAGATTCGATGTTGTTTAGGGTCTTAAGTGCAAATGGGCTTAGCAGAATTCCTACTCCACCAATTGATGCATTGGCCGAGTTTCTTACTGCTGAGCTTGTTACTAACGTCCATCCATTTCCAATGTCATTGTACTTCATGGCAGTGTCTTTTTTCTTTTTTGCGGTGCTAAATGTGGGTAGAATCAACGAGTAGAAACATTGAGGTGCTAAATGTGGGTAGAATCCACGAGTAGAAACATTGAGGTGCTAAATGTGGGTAGAATCCACGAGTAGAAACATTGAGGTGCTAAATGTGGGTAGAATCAACGAGTAGAAACATTGAGGTGCTAAATATGGGTAGAATCCAGGAGTAGAAACATTGAGGTGCTAAATGTGAGTAGAATCCACAAGTAGAAACATTGAGGTGCTAAATGTGGGTAGAATCCTAGAAACATTGAGGTGTTAAATGTGAGTAGAATCCACGAGTAGAAACATTGAGGTGCTAAATGTGGGTAGAATCCACGAGTAGAAACATTGAGGTGCTAAATATGGGTAGAATCCAGGAGTAGAAACATTGAGGTGCTAAATGTGGGTAGATTCCACGAGTAGAAACATTGAGGTGCTAAATATGGGTAGAATCCAGGAGTAGAAACATTGAGGTGCTAAATGTGGGTAGAATCCACGAGTAGAAATATTGAGGTGCTAAATGTGGGTAGAATCCACGAGTAGAAACATTGAGGTGCTAAATGTGGGTAGAATCCAGGAGTAGAAACAATGAGGTGCTAAATGTGGGTAGATTCCACGAGTAGAAACATTGACGTGCTAAATGTGGGTAGAATCCACGACTAGAAACATTGAGGTGCTAAATGTGGGTAGAATCCACGAGTAGAAACATTGAGGTGCTAAATGTGGGTAGAATCAACGAGTAGAAACATTGAGGTGCTAAATGTGGGTAGAATCCACGAGTAGAAACATTGAGGTGCTAAATGTGGGTAGAATCAACGAGTAGAAACATTGAGGTGCTAAATATGGGTAGAATCCACGAGTAGAAACATTGAGGTGCTAAATGTGGGTAGAATCAACGAGTAGAAACATTGAGGTGCTAAATGTGGGTAGAATCAACGAGTAGAAACATTGAGGTTCTAAATGTGGGTAGAATCCAGGAGTAGAAACATTGAGGTGCTAAATGTGGGTAGATTCCACGAGTAGAAACATTGAGGTGCTAAATGTTGGTAGAATCCAGCCAGGAGTAGAAACATTGAGGTGCTAAATGTGGGTAGAATCCACGAGTAGAAATATTGAGGTGCTAAATGTGGGTAGAATCCACGAGTAGAAACATTGAGGTGCTAAATGTGGGTAGATTCCACGAGTAGAAACATTGAGGGGCTAAATGTGGGTAGATTCCACGAGTAGAAACATTGAGATGCTAAATTTGGGTAGAATCAACGAGTAGAAACATTGAGGTGCTAAATGAGGGTAGAATCCACGAGTAGAAACATTGAGGTGCTAAATGTGGGAAGAATCCACGAGTAGAAACATTGAGGTGCTAAATGTGGGTAGAATCCAGGAGTAGAAACATTGAGGTGCTAAATGTGGGTAGATTCCACGAGTAGAAACATTGAGGTGCTAAATGTGGGTAGAATCCAGGAGTAGAAACATTTAGGTGCTAAATGTGGGTAGAATCCAGGAGTAGAAACATTGAGGTGCTAAATGTGGGTAGAATCCAGGAGTAGAAACATTGAGGTGCTAAATGTGGGTAGATTCCACGAGTATAAACATTGAGGTGCTAAATGTGGGTAGAATCCAGGAGTAGAAACATTTAGGTGCTAAATGTGGGTAGAATCCAGGAGTAGAAACATTGAGGTGCTAAATGTGGGTAGAATCCAGGAGTAGAAACATCGAGGTGCTAAATGTGGGTAGAATCCAGGAGTAGAAACATTTAGGTGCTAAATGTGGGTAGAATCCAGGAGTAGAAACATTGAGGTGCTAAATGTGGGTAGAATCCAGGAGTAGAAACATTGAGGTGCTAAATGTGGGTAGAATCAACGAGTAGAAACATTGAGGTGCTAAATGTGGGTAGATTCCACGAGTAGAAACATTGATGTGCTAAATGTGGGTAGAATCCAGGAGTAGCAACATTGAGGTGCTAAATGTGGGTAGAATCAACGAGTAGAAACATTGAGGTGCTAAATGTGGGTAGAATCCACGAGTAGACACATTGAGGTGCTAAATGTGGGTAGAATCAACGAGTAGAAACATTGAGGTGCTAAATGTGGGTAGAATCAACGAGTAGAAACATTGAGGTGAAAAATGTGGGTAGATTCCACGAGTAGAAACATTGAGGTGCTAAATGTGGGTAGAATCCATGAGTAGAAACATTTAGGTGCTAAATGTGGGTAGAATCCAGGAGTAGAAACATTTAGGTGCTAAATGTGGGTAGAATCCAGGAGTAGAAACATTGAGGTGCTAAATGTGGGTAGATTCCACGAGTAGAAACATTGAGGTGCTAAATGTGGGTAGAATCCAGGAGTAGAAACATTTAGGTGCTAAATGTGGGTAGAATCCAGGAGTAGAAACATTGAGGTGCTAAATGTGGGTAGAATCCAGGAGTAGAAACATCGAGGTGCTAAATGTGGGTAGAATCCACGAGTAGAAACATTGAGGGGCTAAATGTGGGTAGATTCCACGAGTAGAAACATTGAGATGCTAAATGTGGGTAGAATCAACGAGTAGAAACATTGAGGTGCTAAATGTGGGTAGAATCCACGAGTAGACACATTGAGGTGCTAAATGTGGGTAGAATCAACGAGTAGAAACATTGAGGTGCTAAATGTGGGTAGAATCCACGAGTAGACACATTGAGGTGCTAAATGTGGGAAGAATCCACGAGTAGAAACATTGAGGTGCTAAATGTGGGAAGAATCCACGAGTAGAAACATTGAGGTGCTAAATGTGGGTAGAATCCAGGAGTAGAAACATTGAGGTGCTAAATGTGGGTAGATTCCACGAGTAGAAACATTGAGGTGCTAAATGTGGGTAGAATCCAGGAGTAGAAACATTTAGGTGCTAAATGTGGGTAGAATCCAGGAGTAGAAACATTGAGGTGCTAAATGTGGGTAGAATCCAGGAGTAGAAACATTGAGGTGCTAAATGTGGGTAGATTCCACGAGTATAAACATTGAGGTGCTAAATGTGGGTAGAATCCAGGAGTAGAAACATTTAGGTGCTAAATGTGGGTAGAATCCAGGAGTAGAAACATTGAGGTGCTAAATGTGGGTAGAATCCAGGAGTAGAAACATCGAGGTGCTAAATGTGGGTAGAATCCAGGAGTAGCAACATTGAGGTGCTAAATGTGGGTAGAATCAACGAGTAGAAACATTGAGGTGCTAAATGTGGGTATAATCCACGAGTAGACACATTGAGGTGCTAAATGTGGGTAGAATCAACGAGTAGAAACATTGAGGTGCTAAATGTGGGTAGAATCCAGGAGTAGCAACATTGAGGTGCTAAATGTGGGTAGAATCCAGGAGTAGCAACATTGAGGTGCTAAATGTGGGTAGAATCAACGAGTAGAAACATTGAGGTGCTAAATGTGGGTAGAATCCACGAGTAGACATATTGAGGTGCTAAATGTGGGTAGAATCAACGAGTAGAAACATTGAGGTGCTAAATGTGGGTAGAATCAACGAGTAGAAACATTGAGGTGAAAAATGTGGGTAGATTCCACGAGTAGAAACATTGAGGTGCTAAATGTGGGTAGAATCCATGAGTAGAAACATTTAGGTGCTAAATGTGGGTAGAATCCAGGAGTAGAAACATTTAGGTGCTAAATGTGGGTAGAATCCAGGAGTAGAAACATTGAGGTGCTAAATGTGGGTAGATTCCACGAGTAGAAACATTGAGGTGCTAAATGTGGGTAGAATCCAGGAGTAGAAACATTTAGGTGCTAAATGTGGGTAGAATCCAGGAGTAGAAACATTGAGATGCTAAATGTGGGTAGAATCCAGGAGTAGAAACATCGAGGTGCTAAATGTGGGTAGAATCCACGAGTAGAAACATTGAGGGGCTAAATGTGGGTAGATTCCACGAGTAGAAACATTGAGATGCTAAATGTGGGTAGAATCAACGAGTAGAAACATTGAGGTGCTAAATGTGGGTAGAATCCAGGAGTAGAAACATTGAGGAGCTAAATGTGGGTAGAATCCAGGAGTAGAAACATTGAGGTGCTAAATGTGGGTAGAATTCACGAGTAGAAACATTGAGGTGCTAAATGTGGGTAGAATCCACGAGTAGAAACATTGAGGTACTAAATGTGGGTAGAATCCAGGAGTAGAAACATTGAGGTGATAAATGTGGGTAGAATCCAGGAGTAGAAACATTGAGGTGCTAAATGTGGGTAGAATCCAGGAGTAGCAACATTGAGGTGGTAAATGTGGGTAGAATCCACGAGTAGAAACATTGAGGTACTAAATGTGGGTAGAATCCACGAGTAGAAACATTGAGGTGCTAAATGTGGGTGGAATCCAGGAGTAGAAACATTGAGGTGCTAAATGTGGGTAGAATCCACGAGTAGAAATATTGAGGTGCTAAATGTGGGTAGAATCCACGAATAGACACATTGAGGTGCTAAATGTGGGTAGAATCCAGGAGTAGAAACATTGAGGTGCTAAATGTGGGTAGAATCAACGAGTAGAAACATTGAGGTGCTAAATGTGGGTAGAATCAACGAGTAGAAACATTGAGGTGCTAAATGTGGGTAGAATCAACGAGTAGAAACATTGAGGTGCTAAATGTGGGTAGAATCAACGAGTAGAAACATTGAGGTGCTAAATGTGGGTAGAATCAACGAGTAGAAACATTGAGGTGCTAAATGTGGGTAGAATCCACGAGTAGAAACATTGAGGTGCTAAATGTGGGTAGAATCCAGGAGTAGAAACATTGAGGTGCTAAATGTGGGTAGATTCCACGAGTAGAAACATTGAGGTGCTAAATGTGGGTAGAATCCAGGAGTAGAAACATTTAGGTGCTAAATGTGGGTAGAATCCAGGAGTAGAAACATTGAGGTGCTAAATGTGGGTAGAATCCACGAGTAGAAACATTGAGGTGCTAAATGTGGGTAGAATCAACGAGTAGAAACATTGAGGTGCTAAATGTGGGTAGAATCAACGAGTAGAAACATTGAGGTGCTAAATGTGGGTAGAATCCACGAGTAGAAACATTGAGGTGCTAAATGTGGGTAGAATCCAGGAGTAGAAACATTGAGGTGCTAAATGTGGGTAGATTCCACGAGTAGAAACATTGAGGTGCTAAATGTGGGTAGAATCCAGGAGTAGAAACATTTAGGTGCTAAATGTGGGTAGAATCCAGGAGTAGAAACATTGAGGTGCTAAATGTGGGTAGAATCCAGGAGTAGAAACATCGAGGTGCTAAATGTGGGTAGAATCCACGAGTAGAAACATTGAGGAGCTAAATGTGGGTAGATTCCACGAGTAGAAACATTGATGTGCTAAATGTGGGTAGAATCCACGAGTAGAAACATTGAGGTGCTAAATGTTGGTAGAATCTACGAGTAGAAACATTGAGGTGCTAAATGTGGGTAGAATCCAGGAGTAGAAACATTGAGATGCTAAATGTGGGTAGAATCCAGGAGTAGAAACATTGAGGTGCTAAATGTGGGTAGAATCCACGAGTAGAAACATTGAGGTGCTAAGTGTGGGTAGAATCCACGAGTAGAAACATTGAGGTGCTAAATGTGGGTAGAATCCAGGAATAGAAACATTGAGATGCTAAATGTGGGTAGAATCCAGGAGTAGAAACATTGAGGTGCTAAATGTGGGTAGATTCCACGAGTAGAAACATTGATGTGCTAAATGTGGGTAGAATCCAGGAGTAGAAACATTGAGGTGCTAAATGTGGGTAGAATCCAGGAGTAGCAACATTGATATTATCGTATGATTGAGATTTAGAGTGGGTGGTGTTACGTTATATTTACCAAAGGTGAAGTTCACTATATTGACTGGTTGTAAAATAAAGAGAAAATAAACATCTTGGATAATAAAATTAACAGTTGTTTTAACCTGGAAGAAAAATCAACAAAACAATATTTTATCATTCCTTCTAGATCGCTCTGGGAATTACGAGACTGTATAATGTAAATGCACCGGTACTACATACTGCAAACAAGTTTAATACAAACCTTTATCGCATACGTCCATCGCTAAATCCATGGACGTTATTGCTGGAACGATGGGAGCGTTACTGCGGGCCAACGAGTCCACGGATTTATTAGCTAATCGGAAGGGTTCGATAGACCCATCCAGGACGACGACCTCGTTCTCTTTGTTACTCGTGGATCCGTCGATGTAGGTCCGCAGCATATCGTTATCGTCCGGACAACCTAACGCGGTGGCGTCGGGGTCCAACACGTCTGGATCGAACGCGGTCCGGTCCGGGTCCGACGTTCTGGACGAGACGTCCCACTTCGCAAGAACCGACGACTTCTCCACCACAGAGACCTCCGGCTCACGCAGAAGGAACTCGTCAGGCGGCAGACAAACCGACTGTTTAGCCGACTCGATCAACCAATCAGGAGTCACTAAATACGGCCGAGCGACCAGCTTATCGAGCTGCGAGACCAGACCGGCAGACATCCGAGAGGCGATCACGTGAGTCACGGTATCGGAGAGAGACGTGAGTCTCAGCGCTCCGGCCTTGTTGAGAACCTTACAGACGATATCGATGTCGTTAATATCCCCGAGGAAGACGCAACAACCATCGAGGAATCCATCGATGGGTCGCGTCATCGTATCGTCGATACACGCGAGGGATATCGCGCTGACGTCCATCCCCACGGGGTTGATGGGGGCATCCCGAACCGGGGTTGAGTTCCCCTTGGATTGGGACTCGTCTACGGCCTTCACTGCGTACAGATCGGGGTCTACGCAATGGCCTCGATCCACAGAGTCGTACAGCCACTCGGCGGACACCGTCTTGATGCCCCACTTTCGCGCGTACGCGTACTTCTGGCCCACCGGCTCGCGGAGAATCAGATGAGTGCACGAGTCGATTTTCATTTCGCCGCTGTACCGGCCGTCGTGCGCCTCGATTAGCTCGCGAATCTCCCCGCGCAGCTTCACGTCCAACCCCGAGACGCAGACAGTACAGCCCCGGAGCACGGGGCAGGTTAGCGAGGAGAAGGGTGGGTCTGCCGCGTGGATTGGGGACTCCAGACTGGCGGACCAGACCTTGTAGACCCAATCCGCGGACATTATAGGGACCTTGAGGTTAGCGGCCACTAGATATTTTTTTGAGGAAACCTCCCCGGCGACTAAGTGCGTACACGCGCTCGTAAACGTCCGCAAATACTCGCCGCCCATCAAAGAAACCAAAGATTGAATCTTCTCCTTACCAGATATGGACGTGCAGGAAACTACGACGCCTCGCATCGCTAGGTTCCTTATGGGGTGGCTCCCTCTAGGGATCGAACGTTGGTTCAGCAGCGCCGACTTCACTACCATCGGACCGATTATCCGACACTTTAGGTTCGACAAGTGTGTAAATGCTTTACCTTCGAATGCGTCGCAAATAAATACGTCGGGAGTTTTAAAGCGAATGTGAGCGACCTCACTGATGTCCAACCATTGCGGGTCCAACATAGCCTCTACGGCGGATTTATAGGCGTCGAGTTGAAGAGCCGAGATGTTTTGTCTGTCGAGAAGGAAGTAGAAGGCCTTCGAGGCCCCGGTTGGGGTGTTTGCTTTCGGTTTCGGTAGGCCTACGCCGGTGTCGCCCAATCCGGTTGGAGCACTAACTTTTGTTTTGCCATGACGGTTCATTGTTTTACATCAGTACATTACCAGATTTACAGATTACCGTACCAGTAGTCTGGTAGTATGTAGTACCGGTATATACTTTCAGTAGTTTCTGACATGCAGTATACTGGCTGACTTCACGACTTCATTGTACTTGTTAAGTGGTAACTGGTATAACTGTATACCGGTCAGCCCAGCATCCGGTAGCCTGACAGTTGTACTGCAGTACACAGTACAGCAGTAGAAATCCAGTAATCACTGAACTGCTGAAGGAAACTATAGGCCATAGGCCAAGGCCTATAGAGATAGAGACTGCCTGACACCTGATGTGATATACATAGGCCTAACAGTAACAGTACAGGGTTACCTGTACCGGTTCCGGTACTGATAAAGGGCTGAAGGGCTAAAAGGTAGGACAGGCATAAGCCCACCTGACTGCCTGAAGACCAAGCCGTACCAAAAGTAGTATTTTACTGCCGGTACTGAGGTATACCTTGCTGAAGACTGAACTGCTTACCGGTATTTCTACTGAAACTGATACTTTAAGAAACATATACAGCCAGACAGTACCGGTAATCATACACATTTTTCATACTCATACCATGGCCGCATGGCCTACTGTATTACTAGGATCGGCATGCTGCATTGCAGCTGCATGTTTAAGAATGCTGTGCCGACTTGTCGACAAAATTGCGCCGCCACAACTCCCTATCACCCATGACATTTGCTAGATCATCCGCATCTTCAAGAACAGTATCCTTTAAGATGCGTCTCAAGAATGTCATGGGCTGTCCACCATGGTTATTCACTCCATGGGGCTACCAAAGCACAAGATTATGCACTGGCTGGTCCTCACAGCGAAAGCAATGTCCTGCAAAGCGGAGGCGGCTTTCTTCTAGTATCAAGCTTGGGGAAACCAATGAGACACCTACAATGTTATATAGTGTCTGGTTGGAGATGTGTGCATTGTACTTGACACAATGAACCCGGCGTAACATTATTGTGAATGTGCCATCCAGAGATTTGGTGTCCTCAGCAGTTAGAGCCCAGCATGAACTCCCATAGAGGAGTACTGGAACTACTGCTGCTCTAAATAATCGGACCTTAAGTTTCCGATTAATTATCGGTGACTTCCAAATCCTGGAAAGCCTATTCAAGGCTGTCCATGCCTTTCCCTTACGTATTCGAAGGTCCTCACCTGACTTCCGGATCCATGATCCCAGGTACCAGAAGTCGTCCCACATGTTCAAGCATACCATCCTTTGAGCTTATGCTCATCCGTACAGAGACTTGCAGAGGACTTTCAAAGTTAACTGTCAAAATGTTGGTCTTTTTGGATTTAATGAAATGACCAACACTACAGTGCCTCTAGTGATTCTGAGAGTACTCCTAAGTCATCATCAAAGTCTAGATCAGTTAGGTACTTGGAAGGATTTCCTCGAATTCTGGAGCCAGTAGTTTGAGATATGATCACCCCGTCATCATTGTGATGATCTAAGGACATGCGTAGAACATAGTCAACCACAATTATGAACAAGAATGGTACAAGTCTGTCTCCCTGGAGGACTCCCCATAACACGTCAAATGGTTCTGTGTCACCGTCAACAGTAGACACAAATGTTGTCGAACCATTGTATACTGATCTGATTGCTGCAATAATTTCATGAGGAATCCCATATAATGAAAGTATGCTGAACATACTTGAGAGAGAGACTGAATCAAAGGCATTAAAGAAGTCAACAAAGATAACAGATACTGTAGATGCCTGTCATTCTTTTTTGATAACTCTTCAATTATCCTTTTAAGTGCCAAAATGGGCTCCATGGTACCACGATCTTTACGGAACCCATTCTGATTTCCACGAGGCAGCCACCCAATAGGATCCCTGATGCGATTTAATAGATTTCTATTGCATAGTTTTGCAACAATCGAGAACAATGAGATTCCCCGAAAACAACCATAGAGTGTTCGGTTGCCCTTCTTGGGAACTGGCACCAACTTATTTGTTTTCATTTCTTGTGGGAATCTTGTTGTTCTGTACATGTCTACTATGATGGGATAGATGAGCTTTAAACACTCAGGTATTTTAAAGACCTCAGGGGGAACACCATCTACTCCACTGGTACGATTGGTCTTAATGCTCTCTGCAGCAGCCATTACTTCTGCAAAGGAGATATCGCCAATGGAAATATCTGGGAGTAGAGAATCAAACACTTTTACTTCTATAAAGTTATCGGGCAATACCCTGTCATTATTGAGGAGCATTTCAAAGTGGGCCTTCCCACCATTATTGAGGCGTTCGGCTGGTGATTCTTTCTGCCTTAATCTTGGTGGTTGGTTGGCTTTTCTGTGAGCGGATTCAATTCCGCCTCACTATCCCCATAAAGTTGGGAAGTGGCGCCTTTTCAGCAATATTGGGGATACGAGGTTAATCACAATTAATCTCGTATCACACCCAATAACGGGGACAACACACGGCCCCGAAGGCCACACACAAAAGAGGTTAGAGGTCAAGCTACCTCGAGAGGGGAAGTAACAGCAGCGGGGGGGAAGCACTCCCACAGAGGTGGGAGCCGAGAATTAAGACATTAGCCAATAGGGACGAGGAAAGCATCCGCTAGATAGGGAGGCCAAAGTACTGTAGGAGTGGCAATTATATATTATATTGCATACAGCAAAGAAATTCAGTTATCTCAGTCATCAAGTGCAGATCGGTGACAATTTCGTACCGTCACCATCATTACCGGTACAACAATTATATATTACACTATCAACCAATTGTGTTATATCATCAACTGTGCTATTATATCTTATATCAGTATATCAACTAGTCTATATCAATATCAGAACAACAACAAACTATTATCTTCTTCGCAATTACACGGTGACGCGTAACCTAATACACCGGTCGGGATCCCCTGATCCCGTCACATTTTCCACCCAGTATTCAAGTTGATCGATTTCCATGCCTGGGATGATTGCCTGCTGTCGTCGGCATCATTAATGGCATCAACCTGTTGGTTTATTAGCTCCTGTAGATTAACAGAGTACTGCCTGTTCAGGGACCTAGATGCAGCCTTAACTGCATTCATTGCCGCTGTAGTCTGTTTGAGTCGTGACTCATACTACGCCTTATAGAGGTCATTTCGGCACTTCTGAATTTTGTGGTCAGTTAAGGGAGCCTATTTTCTGTTTCGAGGGTATACAGGAACTGTTTCTGCAGCTGCTAACTTAACTGATTCTGTGAAGGCAGTATAGCCCTAGCAGAGATTTGCCACCTCAGAGGCAAGAACCTCATACCTGTTGCTCAGCTGTAGTGTGAAGCTGGATCTCACACTTGGCTGTTGCAACAGAGAGACCAGTCATGCCGCGGCAAGGCAGATTTCGTTGTTCTGCTAGCACGCAGACTAAATCTTTACCTTGGCCACAATAAGGCGGTGATCACTGGAGAAGGGTCGAAGTATAAATGCATTATAGTCTTGTATAGAGCTCCTGTATTTCCTAAGAAACAGAATATGGTCTGTCTGGGACTTGTGACCACTGGGTCCACTATGAGTCCATAGCTTTCCAGTTCGCTTCTTGAACTGGGTTCCAGCCGAAAACAATCCATTTCCAGAGATGAAATGCAGGTACCTGAATAACGACACTGTATAACATGACGTGGTGTAGAGTTCTACGCCTAACCCTTTGCATAAAGGGTATAATGGCAGAATGGTAAATTGTCCCAATTACCTAAAACAAAACTTCAACAGAGTACGCGATACACACTCTTACAGTATCAGAGCTAGTGCTTCAAACTTTTACCTCCCGAATTGTAAATCCTTCGAAACTGGAACGCTCTGTCTAGTGAAATAAAAAACCTGGATAATCAACATCCTTTTAAATCTGCAGTTAAATTTCACCTCCGTGTGCAATGTAAAAATAGGTACAATAGTCCTATAAGTAATTACTGTAGTTTCTTAATTATTTACTATTTACACTGTAATTACGTTTTATATTAAATTGTTCTGTACATTACATATTTATCGTTGAGTCGGACATTGTCACGCTCTCGGTAAAGTTGTACATGTACATAGTGTAATTACGTTTTATATTGGTTTTAGGTTAGCGTAGTGTAATATTGTATTTGTAACCAAGTAACATAAAGGACCCCCTTGGAAATAAGCTGCAAAGCTTTAGGGGTAATCCTATATGTTATGTTGGACAATACCTTTATACCGGTACATTGTTTGGTGTATTTGTTATTGTTTTTACATAATGTATAAATAAATCTATCTATTCCCTAATCTTGATTTCCATATTTAATTTTCTAGCAACCCATTACATTAATTATATAAAAATAATTATTATTCTGTTACAGGAAATAAAAAAAATAACGAATCGTAAGTGTTTCAATTATTTTATTATCACTTTACTGATCCCCCAGAAACCCAAACGAAAACAGTATGTGCCATGGCAAAACTCTGAGGTTACTTGTACGAGAGAAGATCTTAAGATAGCCTACAAAGTAAAAACCGAACAACCAACAACTGAAAACATTAACAAGGTTGAGAAAGCTACAGTAAGGACGATCTTAAATTGGCCTACAACATCAGCCAGGAAAAGTACATACAGGATAAAATTGAAGCAATTACAACTGCTCACATCAACAATCACGACTTACCTGGTAAACTGTAAATGAGGTATCTGGTCGGAAAAGTTGTGCAAAGGGGCGCCTCAAAGCCGATAATCCCGAAGAACGTGTGGGGAAGTGGACAAATCACTTCAGCAACTTTGCTTGGGCAGCCACCAAACATCGAGGTCAGCCCTACAAGGAAAATATATGACAAGACACTACCTATAGAAACAGGCGACTTCACACCTGCCGAACTCCAAAGAAGCATTAAAAGCATGTCCAATAATAAAGCGAGTGGATTAGATGAAATTCCAGCGGAGGTATGGAAAACAGGAGTGCTAAACAGACCATTATTGAATGTTTGCAACCGGATGTTAAAAGGGGAATAGCCTCCACCAATTTGGACTAAAGGTCAACTAAAGCCTCTCCCCAAGAAAGGAGACCTCGGTATACCAACAAACTATCGTGGGATCTGTCTGCTTGTGGTAGCTTCCAAAATATACAATAAAATGATTCTATATAGGATTAGGCCTCACATAGAGAAACTACTGCGTAAGAGCCAAAACGGATTTCGACCAAGTAGATCAACAATAGCTCAGATACTTGCACTGCGGAGACTGATTGAAGGAATCAAGTCAAAGAATCTCCCCACAGTCATGACTTTTGTGGACTTCAAGAAGGCATTCATCCATAGAGGTAAAATGCTTGAAATCCTAAGAGCTTATGGAATACCAGAAGTAATCGTTGCTGCGGCATTGGATTGTTATATTGTGACACAGAAGCATAGGTACTCTCACCAGGTGGTGAAACTGAGTTTTTCTCAATCCTGGCTGGCGTACTGCAAGGTGACACATTAGCACCATTACTATTTGTAATTGTACTGGATTACGCAATGAGGACGGTCACAAAGGGTGAAGATCTGGGATTCACACTTCAAGAACGCAGAAGTAGTAGATATCCGGCAACTACAGTCACAGACACCTACTTCGCGGATGACATCGCCCTGCTCTCTAATACGCGAATATAATATATGTATTATAATGTAATAATATATAATGTAATAATAATATACGTGGTAACCCATGACGGCGTTAAGTAATGTCCCACTAAGGGGACATTACTTAACGCCGTCATTGGATACCACGTAAACAATAGGTGGAAATTTGCCTGACAGCCAGATAGGCCTACTACATCACCTACCGGTAGGCGGGGTATTGCCATTTAACCAGTAGGGCTTAGCTACAGTATATTATTATAACATGGCTCAACACGTCACCATAAATATAAGCTAACTTATTTATAACATAATTTATGTCATTTTTACATTTATTTATACAGCAACTAATATAATTTGTGCAGTTTCTATCACTTATAATATATGTACAATCATTTCGTAATGTTACAATTTTAGAATAAAACTACATACATACTGTACTTGTTGCAAAGTACTTTACAGTGTTCTGATCCTCGTGGCTTTATCTTCACTCACTCACTAACGTTCGTTCGTGTAACAAAGCCACTCGGATCATCACACTGTAAAGTGCTACTTTACACACAAGTATGTAAATATGTAGTTATTATAATAAATTACTGTACTGTTAAGTTACATCTTTATTTTTGAGTCGGAGAATTGTCTATACAAATAATGTAATACAATAATTTCGGCATTGTTACAAGTGCGATGTCCGGCACCGCGAGTGATAAATCAACAATCGTCACCATGGGTTACGCGTTTCTTGCCACTTACTGTAGGAGGCGTTCCTAAAATATGTGTTTTATATGTATAAAGCTTCGTTAAGCCTTCATCATCATTGGTTCGTCAATCCGAATAGTTCTCCCCTAGACTAGCGACTTTATACGAATCTGCAAAGATCTATACGGATCATGCTATGTGCTTGATTCATCTGCACTGATCATAATACATTGTATATCTGTTACGATCATTGAATGATCATACAAAATCTTTTAAGAATTTACATATACAAAATATTGAAAAAATATTTATTTATTGAATGTATAGTTGCAATTTGTTAAATATCAAAACCATTTTTACATTAAACATTATAATTATTGTCTTGGAAAGTAACAACATGGCTATTATATCTGCTACGATCAGACTACGATCAGGATAAGATCAGGCCAGATAATGAGGCTGTCCAAATTTTAAAACACCAGAGGCAGAGGCCAATGATTATTATTTTTTGCCGTATTTGACCGACCAGAGTACTCTCTTTCACAGCATTTTACATAAGATTACATATCATACGAAGATCTTTTCAGATCTTATCATGATCATTGATCATATCATGATAATATCAAGTTAGAAATTATCAATTAATTATCAATTATCAATTAATAGGTATAGAAACAAAGAAATTTATAAATATACTTCAATATGAATTATCTAATATGGTGGCCAAGTAGAGTTATTGTAAAAGCTTTTGTGGGATAACTGATACGTTTGCCTTTGCTGGCCAGTTCCCCCCCGGTCGCTGGAATACTCTCAAAGGGATTTATAACTAAAATAGTGCAAGCTACCAGCTTATTGGCTGATGTGCTGTGTGGAGATATCTGGGCTCAGTTTAATCGGCCAACCAGTGTAGGGAGGTTGCCTAAGCCTTGCTGTCCGTGTCGGCCAATAGAATTTGCGTGGGCGTTGATTTCGACCTATCCCAGCGCTACTGAACTGAATTTCCTATCTCTATGCTCATCCTCTGTGTTGAACGGGGCTTCGTGGAATAAGGGTTTTGGTATACTCGTATAGTGGTAGTAGTCATATGATTTTATATGATTCTGTTGTTGTGTTCCCATTTTCGCCATAACACCGGCTTTTTGGGAAGAACTCTAGTAAAACTGCTTAAATTATCGAAAGTATAAACTGTTACCGAATCCTAACGAATCTTAACTTAACTAATCAATCTTAACTCACTATTAATCATATTGTTTGTACTGTTATTTACCGTCAGTTATTAATTGTACCTATTTGTTGATGGAAATATTGCTCTTTGGATAATACGGATAAATCTCCCAAATTTCCCAATTTTCTTGATACACTACAGGTTAGAGAGACAGGCTATACATAACAATTGCGATTTATATTAATGTGGTGTGTATTGAATCTAATGTTATTTAGCAGACCCTACATGAGTCAATTACTGCTCTCTTTATGTGTGATCAAATATACTGACGGTCGGCAGAATAGTGTGTATGATTGTGATTGGTAACAAAGCATTTCCTAAAGAATGCGCTTTATACTTTAATCATAAGCAGTATCGTTGCGTTTTAGTATAAGTCTTAGTTCTGTTTAAATAGATAGAGCGCCACGTCCTAAAGGAACTGTTAATATTTCCCGAAAGCCAATAATATCTGTCAGAAATTAATTATTAACGATCTATCGAATAATACAGTAAGTTTACACTGCAACCTTACACTGCAATAATAAAATTTAAGCATCCGAATTCAGCCTCCCGGGTATAGATCCATCGGGTGAATGATCGCGCATGGGCTGACTTCGGCTAATGTTTTGTGTATTAGCATAAAATATCGTCGTATGCTAAAGGTGTTTTAATTAACTAAAAGACATATAAATTTTGGCAGGTTAAACTGCTAAAGGTCTTCAAAAGCGCGAACAGTAACAGTTTATAATCTTATTGCAGTAGGCAATAAGGTTGCAAAATACCGTAGTGACTGGTAAAACTGAACCGGTACTTCTGTAGGTCAGTAGGCCTAACTGTCATCACCGGTACCGGTACTGCTGTACAAGTACATTTAGTATTATTCGATTTTGATTATTGTATACCGGTAGGCTGTTTAAGAGATTAGGGACTGTACACCCCTTGTTTCTTTTGGAGCTTACTTATTTCTGTCGGTTTTATTTCCTAGTAAGTTAATATTGAGCTGAAGACGTGTAAGTCTGCTCAGATTGTTCAAATAATTGTAGGCTGAACTGCTGTCTGACTGTGTTGAGTTTGGAGAGATTACGGCGTGTGTAGAGTTTGTCTGATCAAGTGCCGTTAGTAAGTTGGGGCAGCCATATGCGGTAAGGTCAATCCCCTCTTAAAGAATAAGTCGTACTACCGTGTTAGAACGCATACTAACTAACAGTTTCAGAATCTGCATATACTGTAGTTTATTTAGGCTTGATTGTAGTCTGCCAGTGTTTTAGCCTATGTTTGTTTGTGTGGTCTGTTCAGGTACCGTAATAGTTATTACTCAGATATTTTGTAGGCTAGATTGTTGTCTAGCTATTCTTAGGCCTGAAGGGATTGCTGCGTGTGTAGAGTTGGTCTGATAAAGTGCCGTTAGTAAGTTGGGGCAGCCATATGCGGTAAGGTCAATCCCCTCTTAAAGAATAAGTCGTACTACCGTGCTAGAACGCATACTAACTAACAGTTTCAGAATCTGCACATACTGTAGTTTGTTTAGGCTTGATAGTAGTCTGCCAGCGTTTAGTTTGTATTTTGTTTGAGTATTCTGTACGGGTAGCGTAATATTTATTATTCAGAGTTTATGCGATTATTCGCAACATTCATGTCCCCAAGTTTATTCCTACAGTAATTGTGCTTGTTATACATACCGTTATAGTTAAACTAACCCCGGTACTACATCAGGGCTGCTCGGCGTAGGTAAAGACTGGAGATTTTGTGCTTCGGTCACTCCAGCAGATGCCGTGGTTCTTTTAACTGTTCAAGTATATTTAACTACTGATTATTTGTTATACCGGTACTTGTACCTAATTTAGGGTTTAGTGTACAGTGCTTTCCGAAGTAATTAGTGTAGGCAGTATATTTGTGTTGTAAAGTGGTTGATAGGCACATTCGTTAGCTCTATTAGCTTCTGGGTAGGAACAATCCGTGATACATAACGTAGTACCTATAGCGATACGGTTATAGGTCGTCAGGCGGTGGTATTTTCCTATCTGGACAGTACAATATATTTACTACTACTTATTATTTCAAATACCGTAGTACCCTGTCCGTTGTAATAACCAGAATTCTAACCCTTTGTTAGGCTGGTTTGTAGACTTCCTGTAAAATTACCCTAAAAATTTCGTACGTAATATTTTGTTGTGTTTAATTAGAGAATTAATCTCACCAGTATAGTAAGTAATTTGTAGTATTAAGTAACTTAGGTAAATTAGAATTATCAGTTTTAGTGTCAAATAAATAGCACTTCACTGAGAGCGCACAGCTTCTGTGTAGTGACTCCCCCAGAAATAATAACATTTATTTCAAATATTGACAAAAAACCCATTTAAACGGGTATATAAATATTATAAATCAAATCAAACGATTTATAAATAGTAGGCCTGCCATACAACAACTAGGTCTCACTATCAGTTGGACTACTGCTTAAATAACGGTAATAAAGTAAGTTAAAGTAACTAAGTAACCCTAAAATATTCAGGAATTCAATTATTCTAAAAATAATTGACATACCGGTACTTACCATAGGCTTATTATATTTATTTCTATAAATTTGAGCTGAAATCATACCGGTACTCTGTAATTAATTCTAGTTCATAATTATACTTATATATACTATAAGTGTAAGCTGTATACCGGTATTCAAGATAGGCCTATTATATATTTATATATATCTGTGCTAAATTTATATACCGGTACTCTGTGACAAACCTAGTTTACAATACTTATATATATTATAAGTGCATACCGGTATTCTAATATACTGCAATAAATTACCGGTACTAGGCCAGTGGTCATACTGAATTACTAGACTTGCTTTAACTGTAACTATAGCAGTAAGCCTTCAACTGTATAGCTAAACATGTCTGACACTCAGCAAAACCTGTCAGACAGTCTGATCGATACAACTATCTGTGATTCAGATAGGAGTGTGGAGCGAATAAGAAAGGAGTTCGGCTCACCTCCTACTGTAAAAAAGGTCATCCCTCCAGTAGTATCAGACCCTAGGCTAGTCCACCATAGGTCCATCATAGGCACTCGGGCACAGGTAAAACGGGACCAAGAGGCAGT
>JAUCBJ010000470.1:0-11781 GCA_032718475.1 Nemertoderma westbladi | reverse complement strand
CTCATTTATGAAAAAGATACAGACATTGACCTCGCTCTAACTACTTCGGATCGACAACCATCTTTGAAAGCGCCAACTTCCAATGTAGGGATTAGAGAATTTCCTGTGGTACAGGTAAGGGTCCACGGACCAAAAAGGAGTTATGTAGTGAACGCCCTCCTTGACTCCGGTAGTACAGGAACATTCATCGACAAAGAGCTAGCCGAAGACATATTCGCTGGACAACCCAAGTTCCAAACTAAGCTAAACATGTCAGGAATTATGCAAGTTTGGAAATCCACAGTAACCGCGGATTATTATGTAGGTGCGTTGTCCACCCCCCAGGACGAACTAGGAGAACATAGCATAAGGTCAGTGAAAATGGTGGCTATAAAGAACTTCGCTACTACTCAAGCAGACCTTTATAATTGGGACGAGGATGAGAGCATCCAACATCTTAAGATACCTCGATTCCAGACAGATTATCCTGGAGTGCAAATACTCATCGGTCAAAATGCGCATGAAGCGCTCGAGACATTAGAGAAACGACCTGCTCAACCGCAACCTCTACAAGTTTATGCGGGAAGAACTAGAGTAGGTTGGTACTTTACTGGCCCTTCCCGTAGAACTCTAATGGAAAGATTACCTAAAGATCAGGTATATCAAGCGCGAGAATGGGAAGTTGAGAACAGTGAGTTCGACGATCCAACTGAGGGAACTCCATACTCCTCAGACAACGACGATATACATCAACTCTTTGATGAGGAGAATGCCATCGATCTCCTTAAGGAAAGCGAGACTTGGCAAAATCAAGTGAACTTATGTCAACTCCTTCTCCCATCCGAGCGAGACGACTATAACGACGAGCTTAATGACGTCATTGAACGTTATAATGCCAAGACTCGGGATGAACACGCCATGAGATTCTTTACTCAAGAGGTCGTAGAGCCCAACTCCTACGATAAGGCCCTATCGGTGGAGGAAGAAAGAGCCAAGCAGATCCAAGCGACAACTACTCGTTTTCTTAAAGATCAAGGTAGGTATGAGATCGGACTTCCTTTCCGAAAGCGAGAACCAAAGTTTATCAACAACAGACCTTTGGCGGAGAAAAGAATTGCTCAACTACATCGACGCCTTACAGCAAATTTTTCAGCTAAAGAAATGTATAAAACACAGTTGAAGAAGTTTATTAGCAAGGGATATGCGGAGCTAGTACCGGAAGAAACCCCTATAACTGAGAGAACGTATTACTTAACTCACCATTACGTTACCAAACCCGGTAAACCCCATGAAGTGCGAGTGGTGTTTGACGGTTCCGCCCTTTATATGGGCCAATCTCTTAATTCTGAATTGTTACCCGGACCCAACTTACTTCAATCCTTGTTGGGAATACTTTTAAGATTAAGACAATATTCCATTGCTTTCGCCTCAGATATAGAAGGCATGTTCTTACAAGTCAAAGCGCTGGATAGGGATCGAGATAGTCTACGATTTTTGTGGTGGCCCGAAGGAGACCTCAATAAGAAACCAGTGGAATACTGGATGACCATCCAAGCTTTTGGGATAATCTCGAGCCCTTCAAACGCCTGTTCCGTGGTGCGCACCACTGCGGATGACAACCGAGACGCCTTCTCTAAAGAAGTGATCGACAATATCAAACGATACATCTACATGGATGATAATCTGAAGTCCCTTCCATCAGTCGAAGAAGCCATTGAGGTCGCTAAAGGAACGGTGGAATGCTTAAAGAAAGGTGGATTTCGATTAACTAAATTCACCAGCAACTCCCGTGAGTTTCTGGAGTCGATCCCGGTAGAAGATCGAGGAGCAAAAGACCTAGATCTAATAAAGGATGATCTCCCAGAAACTAAGACCCTTGGTTTGAAATGGGACACAGAAAGAGATATCCTGTTTTTCCAACTAAAACAGCGAGATAATCCAGTTCGGACTAAACGGATTTGTTTAAGTATCCTGAGCACTTATTTCGATCCATTGGGATTTATTAGCCCAGTTATATTGATTGCTCGGAGTTTAGTACAACAAATGTGGCTTGAAAACCACTCATGGGACGATCCACTTAAGGGAGAATTATTAAAGAAGTGGATGAAATGGGAAGATTCTCTACCAGCCATCGAAAACTTCATAATTTCCCGTTCATATTTTGGTCATGTTCTCCCTACATATTCATATCAACTCCATGTGTTTGGAGACGCCAGCGATATGGGAATCGGTATAGTAGCCTACCTAAGGGTGGAAACTCCGGACGGAATTAAAGTCGCCTTGGTTACCTCTAAGGCATTAATAAACAACAAGTTGAAAAGTTCCTCGAGCGGAGTTAAAAGCGGCTCTATACGCTACAGCCATCGGCCGGAAAATTGACAATCATCAATATCATCATCATCAGTAGCTTTTACTTTTAAAACCTTCAAGCACTTCACCATTTTCAACACTTTTGAAGGACGAAGATCACCTTTTCGGAGATATGGCATATAGTTGCGGCAGTCGTGAAAATTTCTTTCAACAGAACAATTGTTTGGGACGATTGAGAATATTTTGAGTGCAAATAGACCAAGTTTTGTTGACTTTTTTGTCAACATATATTGCCAACGCTTACGAGGGTCTGTTGGGGAATTCTTTCGCCCTATAATAAAGTCGCTATAAGCTGGCTCATCAACATCCTCTAGAGCGTCAATGGCATTTTCTACTAAATGTTCTGGAACATATCCTGTTGATGGGCTTTTAACATACTTCAATTCGTTGGTAGTTTTAGTATAGCGTTGATCGAGTATGTATGCCATGATGTGTTCAACCTGTATCATCCCCATATTTATTCGTTACATGATCCCATGTTCATCATCTCTATAACCAGATTCACGCACATAATCTAGTAGCAAGATATACTGATGAACAACATTAGACAGGTACACATCATCTCCTTGAAATTTGTCTGGAAAAATTTTGTAGGGTTTAAGATGTTTTGACATCTCATGAACTGATGACACAAACAATGATTCACCTAGCAACCGTATTGTGGAATCACTAATTCCATAGTCAGGTTGTTCATTATCAACAACTTCATTACCATCCACCAGTCCTTTAATGCAGTCTATTAAACTTGATAATGTTTCTTTTGAGTTCCATCTAGTTTCATTAAACATCAGAAGCCATCTCTCCTTCAATCCCTTCAAGTCCTTCATCAATCATCAAATTGTCCCCTTAAACCACTGATTAATAACCTAGGGTTATTTTCCTGTACAATTGTTTCTGTACTACATTTACATTTTGAATATCCGGGGATTTGCCCACTTTTTCGGGATTTCCCGGGAAATCCCGACAAAACTTTTTTTTCGGGATTTATGCCAACCATGCATAAGACACAAGGTGTCCCTTCTGGTCCCATTTTATTTGGAATTATTATGCATTTACCTTATTAGATCTCTTTACCAATTTTACGCCTGAAGATTCCACTAAACATTACCCATATATTTAATACTCTTTTGTATTAAAATTAACTGTCTTTTCTTGATTGTCTTTAGAACATACAAACATTAAAAAAATACTAGGTAAAACTAACCTGAGTGCGGAATCCAATCCCAGGACCTCGTTGTGTTCAAGTATAGACTTCCCCGGGACAGCTACCCCGCTATCGATGATCGCTCTGGTCTGCATCACGTCCATAGAGTTACCCTCGATTGCGTTGGTGTGGTAGATGTGGAGGTAGTAGCTCTCCTTCTTGGCCCGCCGCAATGCCGAATTACTCTCCGGGATTCCCATGAGTCGGTCGCGTTTAATGTCGATTCGTTGAAATCTAATAATCAAATAATAACGAATTTACGGGGAAGACTAACCCTCGTTTAGGTACCGATACGGTACCGGTACGGTTAGTGTTGCGGTAACCTACGGCTTACCGTACCGGTACCGGAACACTAACCCGGGTTAGGGTACTGATACTTTGGCTCATTCCTGAAATCATCACTATCCCACCACAACAACCCCCCTATGGAACCCAAATCCAACCCTAAACTAGATAGTAAAGAAACGGCCTTTTCTACCCAAAACAATAAACCGCATCGTTATATTACGAAGAGGTGGAAGGAAGGTATGGCTATATGAACCCCAGGCTGCAAACCACCACTGAACCGCGCGCAACGCCTGCGCACAATTTTTCAGCCGCGCAATATTGGACAATATATACCGTGCATACACCGAAAAAAACACGCACACTTCATTTTAACAAAAAAAAAACGAAAAACATACGCTTGCAAAGCGAGCAAAATTTTTCTCATTAACAATGCAAAATGAAAAAGAAACGCGAGCAAAACTCAAAGTGAGCGAAATTTAGACATTTGAGCAATCTGACAATGCAAAATGGAAAGAAACGCGCAAACGAAGCGAGCGAAGCGAGCAAATTTTTTTGTGGCAAATTATATTTCTCACTTTGCATGCATGTAAACGTTTTTACATCTCATCCGCCTGTCCACGCACTTTATCTGTTTATGACTTTTGATATTATGCACAGATTACTGCGCACTTTTGTTGTCTTTCACATAATTTCGCGCACTTTTAAATCAATTCCGCGCGCTTTTACCGCGCTCTATTTCAAATACGCGCACAACGCGTTGCGATTTTTGCACTTCATCTACAGCCTCGTATGAACCACAATATTAAATTGGTGGTCTGGGTTGGGGTATTGGATCAACTTTGTTCAGGGAGCAACCCGTCTAGAATAAATCGCACCACTATTTAATTGAAATTCCTGAAGTACATTCGCGCTAGGTACCGGTACCCGATGCCGATTAGATTTTATAGGCATAACATTTGGCCCAACTTTGCGCGACTTCTAAAGAAAAACAGCTTATAAAACTTTTCATTTTCGATTTGTATTATTTTATGTTAATATAAAAGGCAGTATTTCTATATTAATAGAGCCAATTAATAGCATACACATTTTTTTTTATGAAAAACAACTTTTTTCGGATCGATATAAATAAGTTGCAACCGATTTACCTAGCGGAATCGATCTCCTCGACCAGTGGTAGCGTTCGTTCCCGGTTTGTCGCTGCGAGTTTATGATCCGGTTGAATCGCGAGCGCACGACAGTACATGTGTTCAGCGGTGACGACGTCATTGGATTTCTCTAAGAACTGACCGTATTCGTTGAGAATGTCAGGGCGTCGGGGGTCAAGTGACAACGCGTGCTGGAAAAGTCGTGATGCTTTGTCCAGCTTGCCTGCCAACTGCATATCGCGAGCGAGACGAGCTGACATTGTAGCGTCTGTTATCCGGGCCGCGTGGTCAGACGCAACCGGCGTCGTCAGTCGCAACTGGAGAGCGGTATGGAGTTCGGCGAGCGGCCAATTACGATCCCTGTCCGGGAATGTGTGATTCATTTGAGTGAATTCTGAAGTGTTCGGGCCTCGCAGTAAAAATATCGTTGATAAAAGAAAGCTAACTATTGTCGCGATCGTTAAAAAGTTGGTGCTCTTGGATCGAACCACAGAGGCGTAGAAAATAATAAAATAATTCATTTTCAGCCACCGGTTACTCGGATGCAATGGAACTTCAGTTTGTCTTCGCAATCGCTTTCTGGACATTTCGATCAGACGATTGTTGTTGATATTGATTACCTCATTACAGCATACAACTGTACAGTATTATATTTGGTTTCTATAATTATCAGATTATACAGTTATAGCTCAGTAGCTAGGTACTGGAGGTACCGGTAGGCATTACAGGCTGACAGGCAGACAGGTACAGACAGACAGACAGAGGATCAGAGGAACCCTTAGCTGAGGGCCGAGTAACTCAAAAAATCTTGAGATTGACAGATTGACCTTGAAATCCACTTCAAGGCAGCAAGATGCAAGGTCACCTTGAAACTGAAGTTTTACTTAAGGAAATTCTCAAGTACAGAAGTATACCTTCAACCTTCAGACCTTACTGCTGTACTGGGTAGGGTACTGCCTTAAGGTTGACCTTGAAATATTTCAGATAGGAATAGCCTACTTACTACCAGTCTGCCAGTAGTAAAATAGATTCAATGTTTGATGTTAATTTCAAGGTCAATCTCAATCCCAACCTCAAGTTTTTTTGAGTTACCGGTACTCATCTGCTCATACTCGGCCCAGGGCCGATTAACTCAAAAAATATTGAGATTTACCTTGAAAACCCTTTTAAGGTCACCTTGAAACTCAAATTTTACCTTGACTAAGATTTTCTTGAGTTTTAGTCAAGCCGGTAACTCAACTGCTCAAAGCAATACTTAGAAATTTCAAGGCTCACCTAGAGAATATAATATGGACTACATATTTGTGTATTTCAGCAGTTGCCTTGGTTATGCAGTGATATCCACTGTATAATCTGCCCTGCAATATACAATGGGCCTATTCAATGGTAGATAACACCACGGTACTTATAAACAGTTGTTTAGCTTTTTGGTTAGAAGGCTGTAGTTTATTTTATTTATTTATTTATTATTTATTTATGTATTTAAAAACTCGATATTAAAATATGTGAAATACACATAACATAGAAACATAGGCCAGTAGGCCTACATACAGAACAAAGAATACACAAAAGGTCGAGGAAGGGAAACTGCCCAGGCTCAAGGCACTTACGGGAGTTTGGGTACTATAAAGTGAATATAAAATATACTGTAATGCACATACAGTACACTTTACAAATTGCTATAATATTTTAAATTTCTATTAAAATTGAGACTTATAAAAAGAAAAACGAGACGAAAAACTAAAACAATTAAAAAAAATGACAAAAAATATATTTGTCACTGTTGTGCTAAAAATAATGGATTGGATGGATAGTTAGTTTACCGACTACAGTTTAGCCTGTGAGGGTGAGCAATGTCTGAATGTAGTAGGCCCTACTTAGGGGGGGGGGGGGGGGGGGGATTTTGTAAAAAAAAATTAAAAATAAAATAAAAAATTAAAATACCCATGTTTTCTTCTAACTTTTCATTGGAAAAAAAGGGGAAATATTATGTAATCAAGAAAACTGGCCGAAATTAATTTAAGTTTATGAAATTATCTTTATATATAATATATATATATCATATAAATATAAAATTACAAATAACGGTAGTATTTTCGTGTGAAAAATTAAAAAGGGATGGGATAGTTGGAAGGAGACATACCACGTGCCACGTCCACCGAGCTGCCGAGCTAAAATGATATTTACGGGGGTTTTCGGGGTCGCTGCTTTAAATTTCAGATGTCAGTTTTAATATTTGGTGGAATCTAGTCTGCCCGTTGATCGGTTCTCCTGTTCTCTGCCTTACATTTTGACAGACAGATATTTCACGATAACTCAAGAACTAAAAGAGGTCTCTCTAAGCGGTTTTCATGTCTGCAATCCCCATTAAATTCGGCTGTAAATGCAAAAAATATGAAATCCCCCCCCCCCCCCCCCCCTTTAAATAAACATTGGGAACTATAGAGATGCAACCGAGTATTCCATTGTTGTGGGAGATGGTATGGTTGTAAAAGCTTTTGTGGGATAACTGATACGTATGCCTTTGCTGGCCAGTTCCCCCCGGTCGCTAGAATACTCTCAAAGGGATTTATAACTAAAATAGTGCAAGCTACCAGCTTATTGGCTGATGTGCTGTGTGGAGATATCTGGGCTCAGTTTAATCGGCCAACCAGTGTAGGGAGGTTGCCTAAGCCTTGCTGTCCGTGTCGGCCAATAGAATTTGCGTAGGCGTTGATTTCGACCTATCCCAGCGCTACTGAACTGAATTTCCTATCTCTATGCTCATCCTCTGTGTTGAACGGGGCTTCGTGGAATAAGGGTAATTGGTATACTCGTATAGTGGTAGTAGTCATATGATTTTATATGATTCTGTTGTTGTGTTCCCATTTTTCGCCATAACACCGGCTTTTTGGGAAGAACTCTAGTAAAACTGCTTAAATTATCGAAAGTATAAACTGTTACCTAACTCACGAATCTTAACTTAACTAATCAATCTTAACTCACTATTAATCATATTGTTTGTACTGTTATTTACCGTCAGTTATTAATTGTACCTATTTGTTGATGGAAATATTGCTCTTTGGATAATACGGATAAATCACCCAAATTTCCCAATTTTCTTGATACACTACAGGTTAGAGAGACCGGCTGTACATAACAATTGCGATTTATATCAATGTGGTGTGTATTGAATCTAATGTTATTTAACAGACACTACATGAGTCAATTGCTGCTCTCTTTAAGTGTGATCAAATTTACTGACGGTCGGCAGAATAGTGTGTATGATTGTGATTGGTAACAAAGCATTTCCTAAAGAATGCGCTTTATACTTTAATCATAAGCAGTATCGTTGCGTTTAGTATAAGTCCTAGTTCTGTTTAAATAGATAGAGCGCCACGTCCTAAAGGAACTGTTAATATTTCCCGAAAGCCAATAATATCTGTCAGAGATTAATTATTAACGATCTATCGAATAATACAGTAAGTTTACACTGCAACCTTACACTGCAATAATAAAATTTAAGCAGCCGAATTCAGCCTCCCGGGTGTAGATCCATCGGGTGAATGATCGCGCATGGGCTGGCTTCGGTTAATGTTTTGTTTATTAGCATAAATTATTGTCGTATGCTAAAGTTGTTTTAATTAACTAAAAGACATATAAATTTTGGCAGGTTAAACTGCTAAAGGTCTTCAAAAGCGCGAACAGTAACAGTTTATTAATCTTATTGCAGTAGGCAATAAGGTTGCAAAATACCGTAGTGACTGGTAAAACTGAACCGGTACTTCTGTAGGTCAGTAGGCCTAACTGTCATCACCGGTACCGGTACTGCTGTACAAGTACATGTAGTATTATTCGATTTTGATTATTGTATACCGGTAGGCTGTTTAAGAGATTAGGGACTGTACACCCCTTGTTTCTTTTGGAGCTTACTTATTTCTGTCGGTTTTATTTCCTAGTAAGTTAATATTGAGCTGAAGACGTGTAAGTCTGCTCAGATTGTTCAAATAATTGTAGGCTGAACTGCTGTCTGACTGTGTTGAGTTTGGAGAGATTACGGCGTGTGTAGAGTTTGTCTGATCAAGTGCCGTTAGTAAGTTGGGGCAGCCATATGCGGTAAGGTCAATCCCCTCTTAAAGAATAAGTCGTACTACCGTGTTAGAACGCATACTAACTAACAGTTTCAGAATCTGCATATACTGTAGTTTATTTAGGCTTGATTGTAGTCTGCCAGTGTTTTAGCCTGTGTTTGTTTGTGTGGTCTGTTCAGGTACCATAATAGTTATTACTCAAATATTTTGTAGGCTGGATTGTTGTCTAGCTATTCTTAGGCCTGAAGGGATTGCTGCGTGTGTAGAGTTTGTCTGATCAAGTGCCGTTAGTAAGTTGGGGCAGCCATATGCGGTAAGGTCAATCCCCTCTTAAAGAATAAGTCGTACTACCGTGCTAGAACGCATACTAACTAACAGTTTCAGAATCTGCACATACTGTAGTTTGTTTAGGCTTGATAGTAGTCTGCCAGCGTTTAGTTTGTATTTTGTTTGAGTATTCTGTACGGGTAGCGTAATATTTATTATTCAGAGTCTATGCGATTATTCGCAACATTCATGTCCCCAAGTTTATTCCTACAGTAATTGTGCTTGTTATACATACCGTTATAGTTAAACTAACCCCGGTACTACATCAGGGCTGCTCGGCGTAGGTAAAGACTGGAGATTTTGTGCTTCGGTCACTCCAGCAGATGCCGTGGTTCTTTTAACTGTTCAAGTATATTTAACTACTGATTATTTGTTATACCGGTACTTGTACCTAATTTAGGGTTTAGTGTACAGTGCTTTCCGAAGTAATTAGTGTAGGCAGTATATTTGTGTTGTAAAGTGGTTGATAGGCACATTCGTTAGCTCTATTAGCTTCTGGGTAGGAACAATCCGTGATACATAACGTAGTACCTATAGCGATACGGTTATAGGTCATCAGGCGGTGGTATTTTCCTATCTGGACAGTACAATATATTTACTACTACTTATTATTTCAAATACCGTAGTACCCTGTCCGTTGTAATAACCAGAATTCTAACCCTTTGTTAGGCTGGTTTGTAGACTTCCTGTAAAATTACCCTAAAAATTTCGTACGTAATATTTTGTTGTGTTTAATTAGAGAATTAATCTCACCAGTATAGTAAGTAATTTGTAGTATTAAGTAACTTAGGTAAATTAGAATTATCAGTTTTAGTGTCAAATAAATAGCACTTCACTGAGAGCGCACAGCTTCTGTGTAGTGACTCCCCCAGAAATAATAACATTTATTTCAAATATTGACAAAAACCCATTTAAACGGGTATATAAATATTATAAATCAAATCAAACGATTTATAAATAGTAGGCCTGCCATACAACAACTAGGTCTCACTATCAGTTGGACTACTGCTTAAATAACGGTAATAAAGTAAGTTAAAGTAACTAAGTAACCCTAAAATATTCAGGAATTCAATTATTCTAAAAATAATTGACATACCGGTACTTACCATAGGCTTATTATATTTATTTTTATAAATTTGAGCTGAAATCATACCGGTACTCTGTAATTAATTCTAGTTCATAATTATACTTATATATATTATAAGTGTAAGCTGTATACCGGTATTCAAGATAGGCCTATTATATATTTATATATATCTGTGTTAAATTTATATACCGGTACTCTGTGACAAACCTAGTTTACAATACTTATATATATTATAAGCGCATACCGATATTCTAATATACTGCAATAAATTACCGGTACTAGGCCAGTGGTCATACTAAATTACTAGACTTGCTTTAACTGTAACTATAGCAGTAAGCCTTCAACTGTATAGCTAAACATGTCTGACACTCAGCAAAACCTGTCAGACAGTCTGATCGATACAACTATCTGTGATTCAGATAGGAGTGTGGAGCGAATAAGAAAGGAGTTCGGCTCACCTCCTACTGTAAAAAAGGTCATCCCTCCAGTAGTATCAGACCCTAGGCTAGTCCACCATAGGTCCATCATAGGCACTCGGGCACAGGTAAAACGGGACCAAGAGGCAGTTGTCCTATCGCAGCAACATCTTGGTCAAGAACCTACTTCCCAGCGACCCGATAGCTCCAGCAGTTCGGATACTGTAGAGCTGACTCCCGAACATGGAGTGCAGATGGCTGATACAGTCTACTCGGACCCCCTTCTTACTCTTCCTGCTGCAGTGCTAACTACTATATTCATTGCGGTGGAGGAACATCAAGCCGACTGGGCGAAGAATAAGCGAGCGACCCAAGATAATTACGCGGGATACGCCAGGGAAGAATTTATATCTATTGTTGAATCACAATGGAACTTTCCCGGACTCGGACTTCCGTTGGATCTGTCCGAGGCTACTTGGGAAGATATACACAGGATGGGAGTGGCTAAAGATACAATGGATCCAGCTGTTTGGAAGAGGTCGGCAGCAGGATATGTGCAGGGATTCTTCGGATCCTTGGATCGATTGGAAGAACAACTGTTTCGACAACCTCACGGACCTCAAGAGCAGGAAGAGCTGCTATATCAAATACGCGAAAGAACCCTACGCATACGACTAATCCTCTCAGCCTTTGAGGAAACTTCCAAAAGAAGACAGGACACGTCGCTGCAGGTTGCTGTCAAAACTTGGCTACATCGGGTAGATCTCAAAGTACAGGAAACGGCCCAGTGGAAATCCCAGCTGGCTGAGAGATCAACCTATGAAGAACCAACTGATGTCACCCTTTCTCAAGCGGAAAGCGAAGAGGCCGCCGAGAAACCGTGAACTAGAGACGC
>JAUCBJ010000469.1:0-17911 GCA_032718475.1 Nemertoderma westbladi | reverse complement strand
TCCTATCTGCTACCCGAAGGTAGGGGTGGGCGCTACTCCTATCTGCTACCCGAAGGTAGGGGTGGGCGCTACTCCTATCTGCTACACCGAAGGTAGGGGTGGGCGCTACTCCTATCTGCTAGACCTGAAGGTAGGGGTGGGCGCTACTCCTATCTGCTACCCGAAGGTAGGGGTGGGCGCTACTCCTATCTGCTACCCGAAGGTAGGGGTGGGCGCTACTCCTATCTGCTACCCGAAGGTAGGGGTGGGCGCTACTCCTATCTGCTACCTGAAGGTAGGGGTGGGCGCTACTCCTATCTGCTACCTGAAGGTAGGGGTGGGCGCTACTCCTATCTGCTACCTGAAGGTAGGGGTGGGCGCTACTCCTATCTGCTACCTCGAAGGTAGGGGTGGGCGCTACTCCTATCGCTACCCGAAGGTAGGGGTGGGCGCTACTCCTATCTGCTACCCGAAGGTAGGGGTGGGCGCTACTCCTATCTGCTACCCGAAGGTAGGGGTGGGCGCTACTCCTATCTGCTACCCGAAGGTAGGGGTGGGCGCTACTCCTATCTGCTACCTGAAGGTAGGGGTGGGCGCTACTCCTATCTGCTACCCGAAGGTAGGGGTGGGCGCTACTCCTATCTGCTACCCGAAGGTAGGGGTGGGCGCTACTCCTATCTGCTACCCGAAGGTAGGGGTGGGCGCTACTCCTATCTGCTACCTGAAGGTAGGGGTGGGCGCTACTCCTATCTGCTACCTGAAGGTAGGGGTGGGCGCTACTCCTATCTGCTACCCGAAGGTAGGGGTGGGCGCTACTCCTATCTGCTACCCGAAGGTAGGGGTGGGCGCTACTCCTATCTGCTACCCGAAGGGTAGGGGTGGCGCTACTCCTATCTGCTACCCGAAGGTAGGGGTGGGCGCTACTCCTATCTGTTACCCGAAGGTAGGGGTGGGCGCTACTCCTATCTGCTACCCGAAGGTAGTGGGTGGGCGCTACTCCTATCTGCTACCTGAAGGTAGGGGTGGGCGCTACTCCTATCTGCTAGACCCGAAGGTAGGGGTGGGCGCTACTCCTATCTGCTACCCGAAGGTAGGGGTGGGCGCTACTCCTATCTGCTACCCGAAGGTAGGGGTGGGCGCTACTCCTATCTGCTACCTGAAGGTAGGGGTGGGCGCTACTCCTATCTGCTACCTGAAGGTAGGGGTGGGCGCTACTCCTATCTGCTACCTGAAGGTAGGGGTGGGCGCTACTCCTATCTGCTACCTGAAGGTAGGGGTGGGCGCTACTCCTATCTGCTACCCGAAGGTAGGGGTGGGCGCTACTCCTATCTGCTACCCGAAGGTAGGGGTGGGCGCTACTCCTATCTGCTACCCGAAGGTAGGGGTGGGCGCTACTCCTATCTGCTACCTGAAGGTAGGGGTGGGCGCTACTCCTATCTGCTAGCCTGAAGGTAGGGGTGGGCGCTACTCCTATCTGCTACCCGAAGGTAGGGGTGGGCGCTACTCCTATCTGCTACCCGAAGGTAGGGGTGGGCGCTACTCCTATCTGCTACCCGAAGGTAGGGGTGGGCGCTACTCCTATCTGCTACCCGAAGGTAGGGGTGGGCGCTACTCCTATCTGCTACCCTGAAGGTAGGGGTGGGCGCTACTCCTATCTGCTACCCGAAGGTAGGGGTGGGCGCTACTCCTATCTGCTACCCGAAGGTAGGGGTGGGCGCTACTCCTATCTGCTACCCGAAGGTAGGGGTGGGCGCTACTCCTATCTGCTACCCGAAAGGTAGGGGTGGGCGCTACTCCTATTGCTACCCGAAGGTAGGGGTGGGCGCTACTCCTATCTGCTACCCGAAGGTAGGGGTGGGCGCTACTCCTATCTGCTACCCGAAGGTAGGGGTGGGCGCTACTCCTATCTGCTACCCGAAGGTAGGGGTGGGCGCTACTCCTATCTGCTACCCGAAGGTAGGGGTGGGCGCTACTCCTATCTGCTACCCCAAGGTAGGGGTGGGCGCTACTCCTATCTGCTACCCGAAGGTAGGGGTGGGCGCTACTCCTATCTGCTACCCGAAGGTAGGGGTGGGCGCTACTCCTATCTGCTACCTGAAGGTAGGGGTGGGCGCTACTCCTATCTGCTACCCGAAGGTAGGGGTGGGCGCTACTCCTATCTGCTACCCGAAGGTAGGGGTGGGCGCTACTCCTATCTGCTACCCGAAGGTAGGGGTGGGCGCTACTCCTATCTGCTACCTGAAGGTAGGGGTGGGCGCTACTCCTATCTGCTACCTGAAGGTAGGGGTGGGCGCTACTCCTATCTGCTACCTGAAGGTAGGGGTGGGCGCTACTCCTATCTGCTACCTGAAGGTAGGGGTGGGCGCTACTCCTATCTGCTACCTGAAGGTAGGGGTGGGCGCTACTCCTATCTGCTACCCGAAGGTAGGGGTGGGCGCTACTCCTATCTGCTACCCGAAGGTAGGGGTGGGCGCTACTCCTATCTGCTACCCGAAGGTAGGGGTGGGCGCTACTCCTATCTGCTACCTGAAGGTAGGGGTGGGCGCTACTCCTATCTGCTACCCGAAGGTAGGGGTGGGCGCTACTCCTATCTGCTACCCGAAGGTAGGGGTGGGCGCTACTCCTATCTGCTACCCGAAGGTAGGGGTGGGCGCTACTCCTATCTGCTACCTGAAGGTAGGGGTGGGCGCTACTCCTATCTGCTACCTGAAGGTAGGGGTGGGCGCTACTCCTATCTGCTACCTGAAGGTAGGGGTGGGCGCTACTCCTATCTGTTACCCGAAGGTAGGGGTGGGCGCTACTCCTATCTGCTACCCGAAGGGTAGGGGTGGCGCTACTACTATCTGCTACCCGAAGGTAGGGGTGGGCGCTACTCCTATCTGCTACCCGAAGGTAGGGGTGGGCGCTACTCCTATCTGCTACCCGAAGGTAGGGGTGGGCGCTACTCCTATCTGCTACCTGAAGGTAGGGGTGGGCGCTACTCCTATCTGCTACACGAAGGTAGGGGTGGGCGCTACTCCTATCTGCTACCCGAAGGTAGGGGTGGGCGCTACTCCTATCTGCTACCCGAGGGTAGGGGTGGGCGCTACTCCTATCTGCTACCTGAAGGTAGGGGTGGGCGCTACTCCTATCTGCTACCTGAAGGTAGGGGTGGGCGCTACTCCTATCTGCTACCTGAAGGTAGGGGTGGGCGCTACTCCTATCTGCTACCTGAAGGTAGGGGTGGGCGCTACTCCTATCTGTTACCCGAAGTTTGGGGTGGGCGCTACTCCTATCTTCTACCCGAAGGGGTGGGGTGAGCGCTACTACTATCTGCTACCCGAATGTAGGGGTGGGCGCTACTCCTATCTGCTACCTGAAGGTAGGGGTGGGCGCTACTCCTATCTGCTATCTGAAGGTAGGGGTGGGCGCTACTCCTATCTGTTACCCGAAGTTTGGGGTGGGCGCTACTCCTATCTTCTACCCGAAGGGGCGGGGTGAGCGCTACTCCTATCTGCTACCTGAAGGTAGGGGTGGGCGCTACTCCTATCTGCTACCTGAAGGTAGGGGTGGGCGCTACTCCTATCTGCTATCTGAAGGTAGGGGTGGGCGCTACTCCTATCTGTTACCCGAAGTTTGGGGTGGGCGCTACTCCTATCTTCTACCCGAAGGGGCGGGGTGAGCGCTACTCCTATCTGCTACCCGAAGGTAGGGGTGGGCGCTACTCCTATCTGCTACCCAAAAGTAGGGGTGGGCGCTACTCCTATCTGCTACCCGAAAGGGTGGGGTGGGAACCACTCCTATATGCTACCCTAAGGTAGGGGTGGGCGCTACTCCTATCTGCTACCCGAAGGCAGGGGTGGGCGCTACTCCTATCTGCTATCTGAAGGTAGGGGTGGGCGCTACTCCTATCTGTTACCCGAAGTTTGGGGTGGGCGCTACTCCTATCTTCTACCCGAAGGGGCGGGGTGAGCGCTACTCCTATCTGCTACCCAAAAGTAGGGGTGGGCGCTACTCCTATCTGCTACCCGAAGGGGTGGGGTGGGAGCCACTCCTATATGCTACCCTAAGGTAGGGGTGGGCGCTACTCCTATCTGCTACCTGAAGGTAGGGGTGGGCGCTACTCCTATCTGCTACCCAAAAGTAGGGGTGGGCGCTACTCCTATCTGCTACCCGAAGGGGTGGGGTGGGAGCCACTCCTATATGCTACCCTAAGGTAGGGGTGAGCGCTACTCCTATCTCCTACCCAAAAGTAGGAGTGGGCGCTACTTCTATCTGCTACCCGAAGGCAGGGGTGGGCGCTACTCCTATCTGCTACCCGAAGGCAGGGGTGGGCGCTACTCTTATCTGCTACCCGAAGGCAGGGGTGGGCGCTACTCCTATCTGTTACCCGAAGTTTGGGGTGGGAGCTACTCCTATCTTCTACCCGAAGGGGTGGGGTGAGCGCTACTCCTATCTGCTACCCAAAAGTAGGGGTGGGCGCTACTCATATCTGCTACACGAAGGGGTGGGGTGGGAGCCACTCCTATATGCTACCCTAAGGTAGGGGGTGGGCGCTACTCCTATCTGCTACACGAAGGCAGGGGTGGGCGCTACTCCTATCTTCTACCCGAAGGGGCGGGGTGAGCGCTACTCCTATCTGCTACCCAAAAGTAGGGGCGGGCGCTACTGCTATCTGCTACCCGAAGGGGTTTGGTGGGAGCCACTCCTATATGCTACCCTAAGGTAGGGGTGGGCGCTACTCCTATCTGCTACCCAAAAGTAGGGGTGGGAGCTACTCCTATCTGCTACCCGAAGGGGTGGGGTGGGAGCCACTGCTATCTGCTACCCTAAGGTAGGGGTGGGCGCTACAATTATTATTTAATACGTAAGGTATACAGTATATGTAAAATAACGCGGAATATATTTTCTACAAAATTTGCCATTCAATAAATAATAGTGACTTACAGTTAAACGACCTTCCTCCATATAGCCGGCCAACTGCTTGTAAGCGACGAACTCGTTGGCGAATGTTTTCAGTCCGACGAGCTCGGCAACGATCCCGGCGTCCTGCCACGGGACCCCCATCATAAAACTAATCGGCATCAAAACATACGAACAAATAATGGAGAAGGAGAGTTCCGGGTAGTCGACCATACCCCCAAAGAAGCTAAGGATAGCGTCGATAAATGCAAGGATGGCCAGGAAGGCAACGAGGTTCGCTGTGATGTTGAGTACCAAGGTGATGGCCTGACACGCTCCATTCGCAGCAGCTTCTATGAAGTTTCTCTCCTCTCTGAAAGATAATCAAGGGAATGACTGATTGCAGATAAATTAATTCATGTTTTGTGTGAATACTCGTAAAGTATTATTAAAAAAAACAGTAACAATTTAGAACTTTTTTTATCCAATTTACTCGAAATTATTATTTATTAATTAATAATTATTAATTATTATATATATTTATATATATAGACAAATTAAATGTAATATCGTATGTAATATGTAATATATAGAAATATAATATCTTACCCGAGTGAAATTTTTATGTTATCCGCTTTTTGTGTTTCACTTTTTTCTGTTTCGGGATAAAACAGTTTGGAAACGGCCAGAGCAGCTGGAGCGGACATTACAGAGGCTCCAAGCAAATGTGTTGGGTCAATTCCAAAACCTGTTGAGTTGGAAATAAAACGTGAGTAAAAGGCTTGAACAATGAACATTATATCGGTATCTCCATGTATATGACCTTGCATTGTGCTTTTGAACAGAAGTAGGCAGTCAATAACTTTCTCTTTCCGTGGTCCACTGACAAGTCATGTCGTAATTTTGGTACGTAGAAGGATAATTGAAAAGTTATCAAAAAAGAAAGACAGGCATTTAGCTGTTAACTTTGTTGACTTCTTCACGGCCTTTGATTCAGTTTCTCGCTCACGTATGTTCAGCATACTTTCATTATATGTGATTCCTGATGAAATTATTGCAGCAATCAGATTAGTATACGATAGTTCGACAACATTTGTGTCTACTGTTGACGGTGACACAGAATCATTTGAAGTGTTATGGGGAGTCCTCCAAGGAGACACACTTGCGCCATTCTTGTTCATAATTGTGGTTGACTATGTTCTACGCATGTCCTTAGATCATCATAATGATGATGGGGTGATTGTAACTCCACGTACTGGTTCAGGAAGTCGAGGAATTCCTGCCAAGTACCTAACTGATCTAGACTTTGCTGATGACTTAGAACAGGCTGCTTCTAGTGGTGGTCTTTTTATTAACTCCAAAAAGACCAATTTCGACAATTAACTTTGAAAGTCCTAAGCAAGTCTCTGACCGGATGAGCATAACGACTTCTGTTACCTGGGATAATGGATCCGGAAGTCAGGTGAGGACCTTCGATCTTCGAATACGTAAGGGAAAGGCATGGGCAGCCTTGAAGGCTTTCCAGTATATCACATATAATTAATCGGAATCTTAAGGTCCGATTATTTAGAGCAGCAGTAGTTCCAGTACTCCTCTATGGGAGTCTATGCTGGGCTCTAACTGCTGAGGACACCAAATCTCTGGATGGTACATTCACAAGAATGCCACGCCGGGTTCATTGTGTCAAGTACAATGCACACATCTCCAACCAGATAACATTGAGGTGTCTCGGCAGCATGCCGATCCTAGTAGTAGTAGTAGTAGATCAGATGTAGGCAGTCAATAACTTTCTTTCCGTGGTCCACTGTCAAGTCATATGTCGTAAGTCATAAGTCAAAATAAATCATGGAACACATTGGTTTCAATGGTAGTCGTAAGTTGAAAGGTTATAACCCATGGGTCGAAACTGATTATATGTCCCATGTTCCATCTTTTGACTTACGACTCATTACTTATGGCAGGCTGGTTGGATACTGTGATTGGAATATATGTAATAAATAATGTATAATATTAAATAATAAATAATAAAGGATAACTAATACTATGTGAATGTTGGTAGAAATATGTAATAAATGTAAGACGCCTCTTATATTTTTTAAGGTTGTAGGTTGTAGGTTGTACCCTAACAATATTAAAAAAAAAAATTTTGGAAAATTTTTTTTCTATTATTTAAGATCTAAATTTTTCGAAGATTACATAAATCGGGTTTTTATAGGCATAGGATAAACCTATGGTGCCCAAAGGTCAGTCGGTCGGTCTATCTGAAAAGTCTGCGAAACTGACAGACAGACAGACCGACAGACAGAAAGTCTAGATTTGGTCAAACTCAAAAACTGACATCAGAAATGAAATCACTACGGAAAACCCCTATAACGGAATTTTTAAGCAGGTGGTGTACTTATTTATTTTTACAACCAGTTTGAATACTCCCTCGTTTTTTATTAAAAATGGCGGGAAGCTTTGAAAACTTTGATTGTCTTTTTCTCGAAAAATAATTTTTTGTGTTTTTTAGACACAAAGGTACACTTTTCTGAGGAACTACTGGTTGAAATCTCATGAAATTTTTAGGAAATGTTCACAAAAACGATTGGCATATGCATGACTTAGAATTTTGTTGGTTGAATTTTTTGGTTGGTTATTAAGAAAACAGTTGTTAAAATTTCGAGATTTTAGTAAAAAACCGGGCATTGTTTACAAAAATTACCGTAAACAAAAAATTGTTTTGAAATTTTTAATTTTTTTTAGTCTTGCTCTTGTCCGAATGGTTGATACAGCTACCTGCAAAATTTCAGGAAATTTTATTTAAGAGTTCTCTCAGAAAGGTACCGTACATTTTGTTTTATAGTAAAACATTAAAAGAAAACCTTAGGATACCCTACAACCTTAACAAATGACGTGTCTTAGCAGTGGAGCACGATAGGGCTGTAGTAAATTTGACATAAGAACTCGCACGAAATCTTAAAACGACTGGTTACAGTGGAAAACGGGCTAAAGAATATCGCCGAACTTTTGAAGTTTATGTCCGACACCGAAATCACAATAATTGTCACAATGTCTGTACAATATTACATAACTTACTAATATATGCAGCGAGAACACCACCAGCTATTGTTGCGAAACCCCCAGTCATTACAGCATGGAGTTCAGACATTGTCATTTTGTCTATAAACGGTCTAATTAGTAACGGAGCTTCCGTCTGAAAGAGACATACAGTACATTATTTAGAATAACTCCTAGTTGCTATCTTAAATTAGGCGATTCAATCGTTATACTGAACTTCCAGACTCATTTCTTATTATAAACGGGCGTATAAGTATAAGGGGTTGCTTCTTTACGGTAATTCAAAAATTATTTGAATTAGAACATTAAAAAAATGATAGGTTTGAAAACTAATAGTTTATTTAAGATTAAAACGAAGCTAGAAATGTGTAATTTAAAGATTAATTGTTTCAGTTTTATTCTGAACACCACATATGTAGGGGAGTAGATGATTATACTGTCATGACATGGTATCTGCCTTACTTGCTTACCTGTCCTACAAATATATTACCAGCCGCACTGAGAGACTCAGCTGCTGATGTACCCATGGTGAACTGCATTAACCATGCTATTTTCCCGATCACCATCTGCATCCAGCCCAGACGGTACAGGATCGATATCATTGAGGAGAAGAAGAATATTACAAATAGAGCCTGAATAAAAAAAATAAAACGAATAAAGAAAAATAAAACGAATAAAGACAAATAAAACGAATAAAGACAAATAAAACGAATAAAGAAAAATAAAACTAATAAAAAAAAATAAAACTAATAAAGAAAAATAAAACGAAAAAATAAAACGAATAAAGAAAACTAGCGAATAAATAAAAATAAAACGAATAAAGAAAAATAAAACGAAAAAATAAAACGAATAAAGAAAAATAAAAATAAAAATAATATAAAGAAATATAAAACGAATTAAGAAAAATAAAAAGAATAATGAAAAATAAAAAGAATAAAGAAAATTTAAAGGAATAAAGAAAAATTAAACGAATAAAGAAAAATTAAAGGAATAAAGAAAAACAAAACGAATGAAGAAAAATCTAAACAGAACACTGTAAAGTACTTTTGCAACAAGTATGTATGTAGTTTTATTCCAAAATTGTATCATTACAATATGATTGTATATATATTATAAGTGATAGAAACTGCTCAATTTATATTAGTTGCTTTATAAATAATTGTAAAAATGACATAAATTATGTTATAAACAAGTTAGCTTATATTTATGGTGGCGTTTGAGTTTGTGGAATTTTACACATTTTAGATTAGAAATTGATATCGCTTCAAAGTTGAAAATGTTTGCCTTTTAACATTTATTTTCGTATAAAATTCTCTCCCAGTCATTCAGGGATTATCTTGCGATGGTAATGTCAGCTAATTTGGCGTAGCTAGTATTATAATATTTTTATCGGCACACAGCCACACTGCGGACAGATATATTCACTTTATACCAAACCAAACCAATATCTATCTGAGAAAGGCATTTATACATGTTTTGTCAAACTATATGACAGACTGCCGTGTAAGACCGTTAGCTGCAGCAAAATTCTGTAGATATAATTGAATTACTTACAATAATTTGTAATGTCAGTGTATGTAAAGACAAAGAAAATAATGTCTACCTACGGAAAATTAATTAAAAGTATTATGTTTAGATTCATTGAAAAGTAAACTCTCTATAGAATTAACAACTGTGACAATGAGGTATGTTGTAATTGATTTGACTCACACTTATTATAAATATATTTTGATCGAACAATGGCCCGGTAACGAACTTGGTGCCAACGTCCCCGTATTTGAGGAATGCAGTGACCTGATCGCCTAGAAACTTAAAGGCGACAAATCCCGGATGAGTCCGAAGAATTATCAAACCGAATATAAATTGAAGAGCAAAGCCCCAAACAATCGGCCTCCAGATAATCTATAATAATCGAAGAAGTAAATTTATTACAACCGCATATAAACTGGAGCCTACCAACAGCATACAAACTGGAGCCTACCAACAGCATACAAACTGGAGCCTACCAACCGCATACAAACTGGAGCCTACCAGCCCCAACCGCATACAAACTGGAGCCTACCTACCGCATACAAACTGGAGCCTACCAGCAGCATATAAACTGGAGCCTACCAACCGCATACAAACTGGAGCCTACTAGCCCCAACCGCATACAAACTGGAGCCTACCAGCCGCATACAAACTGGAGCCTTCCAGCCGCAACCGCATACAAACTGGAGCCTACCTACCGCTTACAAACTGGAGCCTTCCAGCCGCATACAAACTGAATCCTACCAACCGAATGTAGCTACCAACCGCATACAAACTGGAGCCTTGCAACCGCATACAAACTGGAGCCTACCAACAGCATACAAACTGGAGCCTACCAACCGCATACAAACTGAATCCTACCAACCTAATATAGCTACCAACCGCATACAAACTGGAGCCTACCAGCCCCAACCGCATACAAACTGGAGCCTACCAACCGCATACAAACTGGAGCCTACCAGCCCCAACCGCATACAAACTGGAGCCTACCAGCCCCAACAGCATACAAACTGGAGCCTACCAACCGCATACAAACTGGAGCCTACCAGCCCCAACCGCATACAAACTGGAGCCTACCTACCGCATACAAACTGGAGCCTACCAGCCCCAACCGCATACAAACTGGAGCCTACCTACCGCATACAAACTGGAGCCTACCAGCCCCAACCGCATACAAACTGGAGCCTACCTACCGCATACAAACTGGAGCCTACCAACCGCATACAAACTGGAACCTACCAACCGCATATAGCTACCAACAGCATACAAACTGGAGCCTACAAACAGCATACAAACTGGAGCTTACCAACCGCATACAAATTGGAGCCTACCTACCGCATACAAACTGGAGCCTACCAACAGCATACAAACTGGAGCCTACCAACCGCATACAAAGAGCCTACCTACCGCATACAAACTGGAGCTTACCAAACGCATACAAACTGGAATCTACCAACCGCATATAGCTACCAACCGCATACAAACTGGAACCAGCCAACCGCATATAGCTACCAACCGCATACAAACTGGAACCTACCAACCGCATACAAAGAGCCTACCAACCGCATACAAAGAGCCTACCTACCGCATACAAACTGGAGCCTACCAAACGCATACAAACTGGAATCTACCAACCGCATATAGCTACCAACCGCATACAAACTGGAACCTACCAACCGCATATAGCTACCAACCGCATACAAACTGGAAACCTACCAACAGCATACAAACTGGAGCCTACTAACAGCATACAAACTGGATCCTACCAACAGCATACAAACTGGAGCTTACCAACAGCATACAAACTGGAGCCTACCAACAGCATACAAATTGGAGCCTACCAACCGCATACAAACTGGAACCTACCACCCGCATATAGCTACCAACCGCATACAAACTGGAGCCTACCAACAGCATACAAACTGGAGCCTACCAACAGCATACAAACTGGAGCCTACCAACAGCATACAAACTGGAGCCTACCAACAGCATACAAATTGGAGCCTACCAACCGCATACAAACTGGAACCTACCACCCGCATATAGCTACCAACCGCATACAAACTGGAGCCTACCAACCGAATACCAACTGGAGCCTACCAACCGCATACAAACTGGAGCCTACCACCCGCATATAGCTACTAACCGCATACAAACTGGAGCCTACCAACAGCATACAAACTGGAGCCTACCAACAGCATACAAACTGGAGCCTACCAACCTCATATAAACTAGAGCCTACCAACAGCATACAAACTGGAGCCTACCAACCGCATACAAACTGGAGCCTACCAACCGCATACCAACTGGAGCCTACCAACCGCATACAAACTGGAGCCTACCACCCGCATATAGCTACCAACCGCATACGAACTGGAGCCTACCAACAGCATACAAACTGGAGCCTACCAACAGCATACAAACTGGAGCCTACCAACAGCATACAAACTGGAGCCTACCAACCGCATACAAACTGGAGCCTACCAACAGCATACAAACTGGAGCCTACCAACCGCATACAAACTAGAGCCTACCAACAGCATACAAACTGGAACCTACCAACCGCATACAAACTGGAGCCTACCAACCGCGTACAAACTGGAACCTACCAACCGCATACAAACTGGAGCCTACCAACCGCGTACAAACTGGAACCTACCAACCGCATATAGCTACCAACCGCATACAAACTGGAGCCTACCAACCGCATACAAACTGGAGCCTACCTACCGCATACAAACTGGAGCCTACCAACCGCATACAAATTGGAGCCTAAAAACCGCATACAAACTGGAGCCTACCAACCACATACAAACTAAAGCCTACCTACCGCATACAAACTGGAGCCTACTTACCGCATACAAACTGGAGCCTACCTACCGCATACAAACTGGAGCCTACCAACAGCATACAAACTGGAGCCTACCAACAGCATACAAATTGGAGCCTACCAACCGCATACAAACTGGAACCTACCACCCGCATATAGCTACCAACCGCATACAAACTGGAGCCTACCAACCACATACCAACTGGAGCCTACCAACCGCATACAAACTGGAGCCTACCACCCGCATATAGCTACCAACCGCATACAAACTGGAGCCTACCAACAGCATACAAACTGGAGCCTACCAACAGCATACAAACTGGAGCCTACCAACCTCATACAAACTAGAGCCTACCAACAGCATACAAACTGGAGCCTACCAACCGCATACAAACTGGAGCCTACCAACCGCATACCAACTGGAGCCTACCAACCGCATACAAACTGGAGCCTACCACCCGCATATAGCTACCAACCGCATACGAACTGGAGCCTACCAACAGCATACAAACTGGAGCCTACCAACAGCATACAAACTGGAGCCTACCAACAGCATACAAACTGGAGCCTACCAACCGCATACAAACTAGAGCCTACCAACAGCATACAAACTGGAGCCTACCAACCGCATACAAACTGGAGCCTACCAACAGCATACAAACTGGAGCCTACCAACCGCATACAAACTGGAGCCTACCAACCGCATACAAACTGGAACCTACCACCCGCATATAGCTACCAACCGCATACAAACTGGAGCCTATCAACAGCATACAAACTGGAGCCTACCAACCTCATACAAACTGGAGCCTACCAACCGCATACAAACTGGAACCTACCACCCGCATATAGCTACCAACCGCATACAAACTGGAACCTACCACCCGCATATAGCTACCAACCGCATATAGCTACCAACCGCATACAAACTGGAACCTACCAACAGCATACAAACTGGAGCTTACTAACCGCATACAAACTGGAGCCTACCAACCGCATACAAAGAGCCTACCAACCGCATACAAAGTGGAGCCTACCAACCGCAACCGCATACAAACTGGAGCCTACCAACCGCATACAAACTGTAACCTACCAACCGCATACAAACTGGAGCCTACCAACCGCATACAAACTGGAGTCTACCAACCGCATACAAACTGGAACCTACCAACCGCATATAGCTACCACCCGCATACAAACTGGAGCCTACCAACCGCATACAAACTGGAGCCTACCAACCGCATACAAACTGGAGCCTACCAACCGCGTACAAACTGGAACCTACCAACCGCATACAAACTGGAGCCTACCAACCGCGTACAAACTGGAACCTACCAACCGCATATAGCTACCAACCGCATACAAACTGGAGCCTACCAACCGCATACAAACTGGAGCCTACCTACCGCATACAAACTGGAGCCTACCAACCGCATACAAATTGGAGCCTACAAACCGCATACAAACTGGAGCCTACCAACCACATACAAACTGGAGCCTACCTACCGCATACAAACTGGAGCCTACTTACCGCATACAAACTGGAGCCTACCTACCGCATACAAACTGGAGCCTACCAACCACATACAAACTGGAGCCTACCAACCGCATACAAACTGGAACCTACCAACCGCATATAGCTACCACCCGCATACAAACTGGAGCCTACCAACCGCATACAAACTGGAGCCTACCAACGGCATACAAACTGGAGCCTACCAACCGCGTACAAACTGGAACCTACCAACCGCATACAAACTGGAGCCTACCAACCGCGTACAAACTGGAACCTACCAACCGCATATAGCTACCAACCGCATACAAACTGGAGCCTACCAACCGCATACAAACTGGAGCCTACCTACCGCACACAAACTGGAGCCTACCAACCGCATACAAATTGGAGCCTACAAACCGCATACAAACTGGAGCCTACCAACCACATACAAACTAGAGCCTACCTACCGCATACAAACTGGAGCCTACTTACCGCATACAAACTGGAGCCTACCTACCGCATACAAACTGGAGCCTACCAACCACATACAAACTGGAGCCTACCAACCGCATACAAACTGGAGACTACCAACCGCATACAAACTGGAGCCTACCAACCTCATACAAACTGGAGCCTACCTACCGCATACAAACTGGAGCCTACCTACCGCATATAAACTGGAGCCTACCAACCGAATACAAACTGGGGCCTACCAACCGCATACAAACTGGAGCCTACCTACCGCATACAAACTGGAGCCTACTTACCGCATACAAACTGGAGCCTACCTACCGCATACAAACTGGAGCCTACCAACCGCATACAAACTTGAGCCTACCAACCGTATACAAACTGGAGCCTACCAACCGCATACAAACTGGAGCCTAACAACCGCATACAAACTGGAGCCTACCTACCGCATACAAACTGGAGCCTACCTACCGTATACAAACTGGAGCCTACCAACCGCATACAAACTGGAGCCTATCAACCGCATACAAACTGGAGCCTACCAACCGCATACAAACTGGAGCCTACCAACCGCATACAAACTGGAGCCTACCTACCGCATACAAACTGGAGCCTACCTACCGCATACAAACTGGAGCCTACCAACCGCATACAATCTGGAGCCTACCAACCGCATACAAACTGGAGCCTACCAACCGCATACAAACTGGAGCCTACCTACCGCCTACAAAGTGGAGCCTACCTACCGCATACAAACTGGAGCCTACCTACCGCATACGAACTGGAGCCTACCAACCGCATACAAACTGGAGCCTACCTACCGCATACAAACTGGAGCCTACCAACCCCATATAGCTACAGTAGCACGCATACTAACTGGAGCCTACCTACCCCATATAGCTACAGTAGCACGCATACTAACTGGAGCCTACCTACCCCATATAGCTACAGTAGCACGCACACTAACTGGAGCCTACCTACCCCATATAGCTACAGTAGCACGCACACTAACTGGAGCCTACCTACCCCATATAGCTACAGTAGCACGCATACTAACTGGAGCCTACCAACCCCATATAGCTACAGTAGCACGCATACTAACTGGAGCCTACCAACCCCATATAGCTACAGTAGCACGCACACTAACTGGAGCCTACCTACCCCATATAGCTACAATAGCACGCATACTAACTGGAGACTACCTACCCCATATAGCTACAGTAGCACGCATACTAACTGGAGCCTACCTACCGCATATAGCTACAGTAGCACGCATACTAACTGGAGCCTACCTACCCCATATAGCTACAGTAGCACGCACACTAACTGGAGCCTACCTACCCCATATAGCTACAGTAGCACGCACACTAACTGGAGCCTACCTACCCCATATAGCTACAGTAGCACGCACACTAACTGGAGCCTACCTACCCCATATAGCTACAGTAGCACGCACACTAACTGGAGCCTACCTACCCCATATAGCTACAGTAGCACGTGTTCAGGCTTGTTAAAATAATATTAAATGTAAGATATTAATTTTACCAATGAACAGAAAATAATATAATCTAAAAAGACTCTCAACAATAACCGTAACCCAGTATATGCAATGATACATCTAGTTCAAACAGCTTATATAAAACCCACCACCAGTAGAGTTTATTTCTGTTAAACAAACAATTACAATTAGTACATTTAAATCCTGTAACCAATATTCTATGAGCAATATAGTAATCATTGCTACAAGACACCGAACATGCCCCTCCTAGATCTTTGAATTCATGAAAATGATCGATTATATTTTGTGTATGAGTTAATCAAGTTTATTGTCCAGGAATGTCGGTTAATGTTCGATACCCAGTCTCGCCGGAGGTCTAGATATTCGTGTGGATCGTCGAAATATCTTTGTCTCTATTTTATGAGGTATATTTTCAGAGCATTGTCTTTGAGTAGGTGTTGGTCGCAAGAAACGTCTGTTGCGTAAAGTTGTTCGTCCAGAAGGAAATAAAACATAATAGCTTCTACCTCCCTCACGAACATCTGTGACTTTTCCAATTCTGTCCCATAAGCGACTGACAGGGTGTTGTACATAAACAGTGGTACCTACTGAGATAGGTTGTAAGCTGTGCGAGTGTTCGTCATAACGAGACTTTGCAGCTATGTCTTTCTGTCTTCTAGCTGCAGCAACATGTTCATCTATTTTGTCCATGGAACTGCCCCAATAAGTATTAAGTGCAGCACGACTTATGGGTAGACGTGTGCGGGTTTGGCGTCCAAATAGCATTATAGATGGCGATGGATGGTGTGCATCACGTGGTGTATTACGCCATTCCAAAAGTCCTTCTAAGAAATCGGCCTTATCAAATGTGCCATTAGTTGATGTATTCTTTATTACAAGTCCTTTAATAGCTTTTACTGCTGACTCTGCGTGCCCATTGCTTTGCGGATAGTAGGCACTGCTACTAACATGTTTTACGTTCCAGTTTTTACAAAAATTGGCAAACTCAATAGAGGAATACTGCGGTCCACCATCAGTACGGAGCAGAATAGGTACGCCGGTTTCACAGAAGTATTCCATAATGATTGTTTTTACTTGATATGTTGAAGGAGTAAATTTTCCGAAATGGTAAACATTAGGCCACCCGCTATATCTGTCAACATAGACCATAAACGTATTTCCGCCATGGCTAAATAGATCCGATGATGCTTGCTCAAAGGGGCGTTTTGGTATAGGATCCTGTAATATCATTGGCTCTTGGGTTTGGCTGGGTCTGTGACATTGACAAGTTTCACAATTATCTATAATATTTTTTATATCAGAACGTATGCCTGGCCAGAAATATAATTGGTGAGCGCGCTCCCATGTACGGCGATATCCTTGGTGGGAGGAATGTAGACGATGAAGAATTTCTTTGCGGGCTAGAATCGGGACAACTATTCGTTTGCCATAAATGACAAGGTCGTCCTGGATGGAAAATTATTTAATTAGGTTTTTATATAGTGAGAGTTCAGATGGTGTGGCTTTTTTGGAACCCGATATGATTGAGGATCGTAGAAGCTCATATTCTTTATCACCATTTGCGGCTGTGTATAACATTTCATGACTAGGGTCAATATTATTGCTGTGAGAGGAGATAATGGTCATAACATGTAATGCAATAGTTTCAGATTGGGTAATATCCTCCTCAGTTGGGTTGCTAACCGGAGATCTGGAAAGCGCGTCAGCAAATTTATTATCCTTTCCAGGTATCCATTCGGCTTTGATATTATATCCACAAAGTTTTTCCTTGAGACGTTGTAAGCGTGGATTTTCAATGACATGCAAGAGTTTGTCATTTATTATTGACCGCAGTGGCTTATGATCTGTTTTTACTGTGAATGATGGACAGCCTTGAAGAAATACTCTGCACTTCTTGACTCCCCAAACTACGGCTAGAAGTTCTAGTTCACATACAGCCCAGTTGCACTCTGTAGGTGTGATGAATCGGCTGCCACAAGAAACTAAGTGCCAGCCATCTGGATGTTTCTGGGTCAAAGTGTAGCCTAACCCGTCTCTAGATGCGTCTGTGTTTAAAGCAGTCGGTAGGTTGATATCGAAAGGTTTCAGAATGGCTGGGTTTGACATAACATTTTTTATCACCTCAAATGCTGCTGTATGATAT